>VZTN01003456.1:0-27384 GCA_013400515.1 Erpornis zantholeuca | reverse complement strand
CCTTCCCCCACACTGCAGATATTGGGGTTCNCCCAGAACTTTCGTTGCCAAGACTTCTCCTATCACATACTTGAGTGGCTGCTGGTCTTGTGCAGTCATTGGTCTGCCGATACTAACACCTCGGTTTGGCTTTTTTGCTGTTGCTGTCTGCGTGGGGTTTCTCAGGTTGTTCCACTGTGCTGGCCTTGCCGCACCTGCCCTGGCGTTTGCACGCTGGTTCCTCCAGGGCACGAGCCGGGGGCCACTGGGGGCCAGGCTGGGCTGTGCCACTCGCCTCTGCTGCTGTCACTCTGCCACCCGGAGCCATCTCTGGCTGTGCCCGTCCTGTAGCAGTTCTATGCTGCGCCACCGACTCGGCCACTGCCACTCACCATCCTGGGCACGCTGCTGGCCTGGCCGCCGCTCCCTGGAGCCTCTCCGCCGCTGCCTCTGCCTCTAGCCTTTGCTATAGTCAGGCCACTGCCTCTGCAGCCTCTTTCCGCACTATTATAGTCACCACCGGCCAGGCATTCACGGCTCTCTTGGCACCTTGTGGAGCGCGGGGTCGGGCGGGAGCTTTTGGGCTGTGAGTCAGATGCGTTCAGCACCCCCACTGGGGTTGGTGCCAAGGCTGCAGTCCCTGGTACCCTGCCTGCCTGTGGGAGATGCCTCTCCCTCTCTTGCAGCAGGCTCAGGGCGCAGGGGTGTGCTCACACAGCCGTGGCAGAGCCCACAGTAGGACTGCATAGTCTCACGGTCGCCATTGAATTGCTCAACAGCTTCTGTAATTAGATAATATTCACGGAAATATTCTTCCATCGGCATATGTTTCAATCGAGAAATTAATTCGCTATAAACTTTTTCCCAAAAGTCTTTGGTAAGAGCCAAGTCCCAAGAAACATAGAAGAAGTTTTTAAACAGCCATCCTACGAAGTGTTTTAGCTCTTTCTTGGCTTGACTAAGACTAAAATTTGCATATTGTTGTTCAAGCGCCTTTTCCAGTTTAAGATAAATGTCCTTTTGAGGCTCGGACAGCCATGATTCTACCCATGGTTCTTCCATAGTCCAAGAGGAAACAGCCAGAGCAAAGGAAGGAAAGAAAACCCAGAGAATTCGTAATCAGGGATTCCTGTGGATTCTTCAGGACCTTTGCTGTTTCTCTTTTGACTGTCTCCAGAGGTTTCACAGGATCCCTTCAAATGCCACCATTCTCCACCATCTGTTGCAGTAGGGTGTCTGCAACCTTCTCTGGAAGACAGCTTTGCCCATGGGAATAATCAGGAGACAATATTTTTATGGATGTTTATGGATGTTCTTTATTTTTCACAGCTCCCTCATGGCTGTGGGTCTGGCCAGGCTCGCTACTCCTCGCAAAACCCCCAGAGTTCCCCAGGCAGGGGCCATGAACAGCCAATGGGGTACAGAGCTTGGGTACATGTGACCAGGGAGCACAGGGTCAGGGAACCCCATATAACTCATGGGTCCCACCCAGGGCCCATCACCCCGGGGGGTGCCCCAACAATAATTATACAGAATCACTGCAGAATGTTGAGAATAAATAAAAATAATACTTGAGTCTTAACTGAGCCAGCAGTTGGAAACCAGTGCAGTCAGTTGATGAGCATGACTCTGCAGAGGCGTCACTTAAGATTAAGCACAGGCTTAAAAAAACTTGTTAAAAATGCTGGTGCTTCCTGAGCTTAGCTGTAGCAGGGAGGCAGAGCTGCACTGAACTAACACAGACTACTCTTCTCTATTATTATGGTTGTCATTAACGTCTCTCCTGACCTTGTGAGATTGGTCTTGGATGGGACACATGCAACAGTTTATGGGTAGAAATTAGCTCCTGGACTGGTGGTTGCAGTTGAACCAGAGTAATATTGAAATGTATCTTAAATAGAGATGAAGTGGAAAGTAAATCTGTTTTTTGAATCAAATCTCTTAACATTAAAAAAAAACCAAAAAACAAACCCTTATTTTTCTCCAAAACTAGGGCTTGTGAATCTGAAGGTGATAAAGTAATTTCATTTATGTCACATTCACAGATGTTATTTTATTCAGTCCTTGCAAAATTTTAACACAGGACTATTACTTCTGTAAGGAATGCAGTGTAGAATGTTAGTCTTCTTTTGTTTTGAGCTGTTAAATATAGGTTGAAAGTATTGAATGCCTTTGTACTAAAACTACAATAGAGCCAGTATTCAAAAAGTACATGTAGCAAAATAATATAGAGCAAGAAAATCTTGGCTTGTCTCTGACATAAAGTATATTCTTCTCTCTGAAATATCTGCTGTACTGTTGTAAGTATCGATATAAAAAATAATGTTGGGGCAGTGGCCAGTCTGGAACATAAATCAGTATACTTTGCATTTATCAGATTTAGAAAAAGTGGGTAATGTTCAGTGAAACTTAGTGAATGAATGCAGAGAATTGTCAGTCTCTCTTTAAAAGCTCTGTATGTTACCTTCTTCTCTAAATAGTTGGGCACAGCATTACCTTTTCATGTTTATGCAGAGTATTGAAATGAGATGGAAATTTATATGCTCACTCCCTAAGAATTATTTCCTAAGCATTAACCTGGCTAGAAATGACTAAAACCAACCAACAAAAACTTTTCTAACATTATAATTTGGTACAATTGTTGCATAAAATGCTAAGCTTCATTAAAATAAATGTCTTTCTCAGTCATTGTAACTGCAGTATTGTTCTCAAACTAATGAGGAATAAAGCAATTCTCACTCTACCTACAGTTCTGGAAACACCACATGCACAAACAGGGCACTAACTTTTTGCTGTTGAAACTTCCCAATTTCGAAGGGTAGAAGCTGCAAGTAGAGGAAAAGGAACAAAATGCATTTTTTTTCACAGAATGTAACAGTGCCTGACTACAAGTCACCATAAAGCTCACCATAAAATATTTCTGTCTAACTTTCTGATCTATCTCCAATATTTTAAACTGATTAAGGATGTTCTAGGGCTTTTTGGTCCTTTTTTAAAATTTGGCTTGTTTGTTTTGGTTTGTGTGTTTAGTTTTGGTTTTCTCTTTCTTTCTTTCTTGATTTGTTAATTTTGTTTCCCTATATCCCGCAGTTAGGTTTTGCTAGGGCATCTGAATGCTGTACTCCTCCCAAACAGGGACTTAAGGGGACATGTGTGACTCCTTATCCTAGTAGTAGTCTGTATAATTTCCTGCTTGAAAAGATAAAAATAGCTCAAGAGCTTCTCTGCTGCCAACTTCCATTTTATCTTCCTGTTATGTAGCCCGATTCACAGGTAAAGCAGGGGGAAATGCTGTCTCGACCATAATAAGTTTAAGCTTTCAGAAATAACACTTATTCATGATTTCAACTTCTAGTACTTTCTCACAAAATGCTTTAAACAATGATGTGGTTCATGACAGCGACGTGAAGAACTCTGCCCTTTGCATTCTCACATTTTTAGCTGTTCCTTCTGGCTTTGACTTTCCAGACTTTATTTCAGTGAGATGTAAAAGATAACATCCCAGCATCAATACTGAAACTCTGTGCCTGGATGGTGGTGTAATTGACTTAAAGTTGTTAAAATTCACAGGATCATCAAGATGTACCTCAATTAATCAATTTTTTAGAAACACAGAATTGACGGTTTAATGAGAAAAGCTTTCCCAGGATCATAGTCCCCTCCTCCTCATTACGAGAGTCAGTCTTACATTAAAGAAATGGTAAATCCTATTTGATTTCCCTTTCATGAAAGACTGAGCTGTCCCAGGTGTAACCTTTCTTTTTGCTGGATGAGGAGGACAAGTGCTAAAGTAATGAGATAATCAATAAGAGTCATTTTTGTATTGTCCATCTCGCATACATCTGGGGACGGTATTTTTCCTTAGTTTTTGCTCCTTGGCTAGTCCAGCCCATTACTGAGAGAGCCAAGCAGTTATTCAAGGTCAGGCTGTTCCTTGGTTTCAGACTTTTCTTTGGCTCTTCTCCCGTTGTCGTTTGAATTAGCTTGAGCTCATCAACACAGCTTTTAAAAAATGCTACTGAGATTGTGGTTTAACGAACTGAGAAATTAATGTGTTGACCTTAACTTTTTTAAGGGGATCACAGGATGGTTTTGCTCATGGCTTCATTGGTCTCATTGTGGAATAACCCCTTCAAGTAAATGCATTTTTCCACAGGTCCCCTACAGAGTTACAGGATATCTCTCAATTAGCCACAGTATTCTGCTTTTAGAGCTCAAGCATCTTTTGGAGTAAGTTAGCTGGCTGCTGTAATTTAGTGGAGACTGTATCATGTCTTTGAAGGTTTAAGCGGTGCAAAAGTCATTGTATTAGAATCCCACAGATTTAAATTATTTAAATATTTGCATTTAAATATTACCAAAATCTGAGATTTTCACAATTCATCTCTCATTTCCTGAGAAGAACACAGGGAGCTCTCTGGTGTGCAGTGAGAAGGATCATAAAATAGAAACAAACAAACAAACAAAGAAAATCAAACCCAAACATTCTTCACCTTATTGAAAGAGAATCAGCAAAGTAACTGTGCGACAAAAGCTGGCATTCTTCTGCCTCAACCCTGGGCTCAGCTGTGGGCATCCAGTCTTCTCTCTCAGGGGGATTAACAACTGACCCCATCACAGGACCATTGGAACATACCTGTCCCTACTGTTGGCCCTATCTTTTGTTAGTTGGATGTGGCTACTCATGTTCATTACCTGGGAGCCTTTTTACATTATTCTGATTTGCAGAATTTGGTGAGAGGGAATATTGTTGTACCAGAAGGGAGCATCTGATGAAGTATCAATAACTGAAGAAAATGCAGGGTTTGGGTAGATTTTACATAAAGCAGTATAGTTTAGCCACTCTATTATTTTCTTTTTTTTTAAACTTGAAATAGATTTCTTGGTGGCTTACATGGGCTCTGTGCATGCAGGCTTACATGGTGACTTACCCAGACTGGGAGGAATTGAGCATTCTGTATTTCGTGTTTAGAAAAGTATGAAAATACATTATTTAATTCCATTCATTCCAATTAAAGTTCAGTAGGGTGTGTGAATTCTGGGATAATTGTTTGACTGTGGTATGAAAACTTTTCTTTTGCTTCCTTTCCCTATTCATGATGTAATTTGCATAATAATTCTTTAAATTCTGGGCTGTGAATACTATCTTATTAACATAATTACCTAATTTTTTGTTTTGTGAATTACAATAGATAAGTAATAATAATCTTAGCTTATTATCACACTTTCTGCTGTGCTTTGTGATCACAGTAAACAGATGAGAAATTAGATTTTTTTTAAAGGAGGGACTATTCAAATATCAGGATGATTATGCACATGCAAAAACCCCAGGAGATGTCAGCTACTGACTACAACATCCTTTCAGGCTCCTACCTGAAGTCTCACTCCTCATTAGGGCTTCCTCTTCATCAGGAACAAGTCTTACTGTATTTGAACATCACAAGTAGCATTAAATACCATTTTTTTTCCATTAATTTCAGAAAATTATTATTCCACCAAACTATTAAAGGATTTTAGTCACTGCAGCGATCAGTCTCAGGCACCTATGCTGATTTGTGGAGAAAGTGTGGTTATAGAAAAAATAAAATGCATTTAATTGCAGTTACAAGTTCGTTTTCTGTAAATATTTAATGTCTAAATTATTTGTACTGGCATCAATATCTCCCAGAATCCTCTAAAACTGCTTTTGCATATAACATGTTTTGTGTATTCTCAGAACTCTTCTGCAAAGGGAACTCAATTTTAGACAGATCTTTAGACCAAATTTGCTGTTTTTCACATAATATTTTCCATATAAACACAATGCTGGAATATGCAGAAATATTTAACTGGGGAACCACGTAAGACAATTAAAATTTTCAATTATATCTGAATATATTTGGCCTTAATAAAACTTTATTTCAAAGTGCATTAGAGGTTTTTATGTTTGAGCTACTGTTATGCAAGTCTCTGCAAGGAGGTCCTGAGGTGGTTTTGAGAGATCTAAAACCTTACTTTTTCCCAGAAAGTGCTAGCTCTAATTAGGCACATTCCCTGAAACCTAAGTATGACATAAAAAGGATATTTTTAAGAGTAAAAAGCCATATAATATACGGGTTATACTGTTCTTTTCCAGTCTCACCCAAGAAGAAAGTATGATAATATTCAAAATCCGTTTGACATAACTCAGAAAACAGAGAGATCCTGAGATGCCCACTCACCAAGTCTGTTTGCAGGATGTTATCACTGGGCTCCCATCTGGTGAGTGGGTCCTGGGTGAAGGTTTCATTGGCTGCATGCAGGAATGCTGGTGGGTGAGGACAGCACGGGGTGGGCTCCCTCCCCACGAGTTTATAAGTGTCAATTTATGTGGCCACAGCATTTTTTATCTGGATCAGGCATGTCTTATTTTTAATTAATTTATGAGTCTCGTGCGTGATTCTTTATTTGTAAAAGAAATTCCTTTGAGGAAGGAAAGATTTTCAGCAGTTTTGTTTAATTGGAAAAAGTTAGACAGTGTTAAAAGAAATCATTCTGTAGTAAAGCTCCAGAAAGACCTTGTGAAATTTCCAGTGTCAGTTAAAAGTAAATATGGAATTCTTCGGGAGGCTCTTACTTGACCAAATTGTTTGCTCTGGAGCTATTTGATATGTACATAAAACAAGAGAGAAAAAGTCATTAATATTTTGCTTTTTCTGTTTGTATCCAAGGAGAAGCTTATCTGAGTTGGTGAAAGGCCTCTCAGCCTTCATCAGGTGTGGTGAACAAGGTAAAGCTATAGAAGGAGAAAACACGTAATTAATAAAAGATGCTAGGGGGTTGTTTTGTTTTGAGGAGGGGACGATCTGTATGTAATAATATAATTATAGAAGGTGTAATATAATTATAGAAGCTGGGACCTGGACACCCATGTTTTGATATTGTTGCAAAACCTGAGGTAGATGCTTAATTTAGTTGTTGGACCTGTTTGCCTTAATCTTAGTGTTTTCAACAAGAATGGCAGAACTTTGTCATGGAAACACAAGTTCTTTCCACTGAATTTCTTAAGAGACAAATATTGGGATCAAGAATTTTTGACCTAAATAATAAATTTATTATGTACTTGGGGGGTTACATTGTTACTGTGCCAATTTTCTTAAGACCAGTGAGAGATGTTTCAAGACCAATAAAGCACTTTCCTCATAGAGGAGTGGAAAGAGAGATTATTACTTAATCATTGTGTGCTGTCATGGAAGCTGTCCCAAGTTATACTGGAAATTCTGGTTCTTTCCTCAGATTGCCGACTCCTGTGACATTGTTGGAGCCCAGAGGATAGCCATCCATCGTGTCCCTTTGAATTTTTAAAACAAAAACACAGTTAATATTTTATTGCATTAAAAATAAAATGATCCTCTTCCTTGTTGTTTTGTTGGCACTGCTTGTTTTTAAAGTGGGCATCAGCAAAGGCACAGAAGTAGGGCCTTTTTATCCTAACTTCTGTAGAAAGCTTTCAATGCAATAATATCCTTAAATACATTTGTTTTTATTGTGTGGATCTTTTTGATTTGGAATTTTTTATTGAGGGAAAATATCCTCACAAAAGAAGCAAAACTTTTGAGATAAGCTGTTCATTTTAAATGTGTCTGACATGACACCTCTAGAGTGTTATCTTGTTGAAATAAATAGGAAAGACACTGGCAGTAGTTTAATAAGTGGATTGGCTTCATTTGTTAGGTCATTGTAGTCAAATAGGCACCTACTGTGTACTTAGAAATGCTGTGTTCCTAATTTCCAGTTACACTGGAACTTCTATTCACAGTGATGAACAAAAGGAGTCACAGAGTGGAGTTGTTGGATAAAATCTTTATGGTTTTCAAACACTTGTGTTTGAAAACTGTTCTGCTGTTGATAGTGTAAGAGAGATTTGTTACAACAGCCTGGCTTGGGCAGTGTTTTCTTGATGGATATTTGAAGTGTCTTACTTAATGTGAATAAAAGTATCACATGTTAATGTAAGTGATTTTAAGATGAAATTCCAGTGCATTCTTTTCCTGTGTTTGGCTTCTAATTCTTGGAATTAAGCCCCTTTTAACAGGAAGAATCAAAGTTAATGCAGAGATCTGTCTTAAAATAAGTAATACATTCAAGCATCTCAAACTGTATTTTCAGATTGTGACCAGATTATTCATCTGTCCTGGGCATACAGGACACGAGAAACTGATTTTGGATTACAGTGGTTATGGGTAGAGGATATTACCTGAATTGTATCATTTGCAAAACAAGGATGCAAAAGTTTCTTGGATCCTGGGCTGATCCTCTGAACAGAAGTGATTTTTTTTTTGACTATGTAATTGAAAATTGATTTAACTTCCACAGAACTATACAAAATCAAAGCTTTGATTTGAGGACCAGAGGGACAAAAATATGAAGCAAAGCTTAACTAACCCACATACTTTTTCTACAAAGCATATAATCAAGCAAATCTTATTTACTTCAGCAATCTGCTACATGATTCTTTCCTTTTGAAAAAAAAACCTCAAAGGATTGTATGGTAGTGTGGATGGCCTCCTGATGGAAATTGTATTGAAGTCTTTATACTTTTTTTTGCAGAAATAATCTAGTGATCTAGGATCTTTAATTAGGTATTTATCTATAGGCTCTATAATTTCACAAGCCCCCATTAACTAATATGAATTTAAAAATTTGAGATCAACAGTGTAAAATTCATCCAGTTCTTTGATCTCAAATTAAATGGTTGTTAATATTCAGTATCTATCCAGAATTTAAGTGAATTCATCAAAGCTCGTTTCCACTCATCATTGCTATAAATAGACATTATCTACTCTGTAATTTCAGAGGCCATTATTTCATAAATTAAACAGATATAGAGAATAAAAAAAAATCCTTCATGACTTTTTTTACAAGCAAGGGCTACATTAAGATTAGATGGATGTTATATTGATTTGTCTTACAAAGAAAAGCTAATCAATTTAAAGGGGGAAGGAACAGTCTTCTAAAATCCTGTTTAAGGTCAATAGAAGCTGCCTGTTTGTGAAAACAGCAACTTCCTTTCATTGTTGCCACAGCTCTAAGTTAGAGGTGATTCCAGTTGCCTTTCTGAGAGATGTTAGCTTGTTTTGACTAATGGAAATAAACACTAATAAAAGCACATTGTCTCTCAGAGCAGATATATTTGCTAAGAACTTAACAGATTTTATGCTTACGGGGATGTTTTTCCAAAAAGATTTGTAATAAAAGTAGAGGAGCCTTTAGTGCTGAGTGGAATCACCTTAAACCAGATCTAACTGATAACAAAGCAGCATGGATAACCTTCAGATATTCTTCAGAAATATTGTAACAGAATTGTAAAAACAGGAAAAAAAATTACCAATATTTTATATTAAATTAAACAAGTATGAAATGGAGCTCCATAGTTCTTCTTCATTTGGTATCTCTTCATAAAGTAATAATATTTCATTTTAGTTGTCCAGGTAAATTCAGCTCCAAATTCTAAAACTTGCATTTTGCATCATTCATAAGCATGATTTATAAATTTACTTTTCAGTCCTTCTTTTTTGTAAGGACATATGGAGCTAAAGATGTGTCAGCTCAATTATGTTTGTAGATGGGTGGGTTTTGATTATTTCCATTTTGAGATACCTTTTTCTTCTGATTTTCTCAAACTCAGCTGTAAACATTTCTGTTTCAAACAGTGCTAAACAAATACATCTTTTCTTATATTAAATACTTTAAAGTAGGGGTTGACATGAATTCAAGTCATAGATTTTTTAACGTTATTTGAAGTAGAGAAATCAAGTGTTGATCCTCTTCTAGAACATCTCTGAAACAGTTTTTCAGTATGTTCAATTGTTTGTTTGTTTAGTTTGGAAGCAGCATGAAACTAGTCTTGTTGTTTATGTTGAAATAATGAATCTTTTTTGATGTTTTGATTCTGCACTTGCAAGGAGCATAGAATAGAGGGTAACAAGTAAATAAATAGTCAATGTGTGGGACTGTCAGGAGGGGTTCACAGGAGTTTGAATACATAAATTCAAGCAAAGTGACTACAGTAACATTAAATATTGTTAAATATTTATTTAAATTTCCCTCTTGCAAAATCGTAGCACATGTTCTCACTTTGTTCAGTACTATTAAATAAAGCTGAGTTTCTAATTACTGTCAAGTCTAGAGAAGATGATGGAAAGGAACAGTTGGGACTCATGGAAAGCAGTGCTAGGAAAGGGTGTAAAGGTTGTAGTGAAATATTTTTGTAACTGAGCAAGGTGAAATGAAACCTCTGCATCTACTGGAGTTGGAGGGCAAAGGAAGACTGCCTTTTTGTGTTTAAATGCTTTGGTTCATTAACCAGCGGGGGTTTGTTTGGGTTGTTTTGTGGCTGGAAATAGAGGCAGACAGAGAAAAGGGTAATTGTTTTATTTGTTTGAACCACCTATTTAACACAGGGCTTAGAGCAATGAAGAAAATGCACAAAACCTAACTTCATAATAATTTTTGAATTAGATGAACAAATGAGTATGATTAGTGTTGATAAATAAGAATTAGGAACGATGGTGGAGAGGGCTTTTTTAAAAAAATCATCAAAGCAGTATGATGTAAGCATTTTAGACTAAAAAATCATCTTAATTCAGCAAAAAAATGTGTCCTTGCTTGGATAAAATAAGTGTTTTGATAACAGAATGGCTTTTCAGCATAATGGGAAGGTTAAGCTGGGCAAGTCATGTCAGTTCAGGCTTTGGCAACATCACCTCAATAAGTATTTCACATCATGAGGTTGAAGTCTCTTTTGGCAAGTTACTGGAAAAGGAATTAAATTTCAGTTTCAGTTCTACAGTAACAGGTCTTGAGCTCATGTAATTTCTCTCCTTTCGTTTTGCTATGAAAGTGAATTCCAATTGATTTGTCTGTCTTATGAGAAATTGTGTATAACAATTAATTCATACTGTCAGATTTGGACTTACTTGAATTGGACACATCAGAACTCATATATCCAGCAGTGCCTGTGAACTAAACTGCTTTAGAGATGAAGATTTTATATAGTAAAAGTTGTTATAACCTATCAATAATAGGTAAAAATGTTTACAGACCATCTCTCATACCAACAGAGGGCATTCTGACACTTGGAAGTCAAATAGCAATTAAATATTTGTGTGTAGATATCTCATAAACGAGCTTTGCAAAAAATCTAAATGGAAGTCAGGAATCACCTGACTTCTTACTGCAAATAGAGGTCCCGAGAACTTGTGTCATACCAGTATCTACTTGAGTACACTTTTATCTTGCAGTCCTTTCTAACCTCATAGCATAGAGCTTGGATATATTGGCACTTTATCTTCCAAAGTCCCTGTGCTCCAGGAGCATTCTCAAATTAGGAAATCATTGTCTTTATATCTTTTAAAGGGAACTTGGTGCAATGCAGAAATGGCCTCATATAAAAATTATATCTTCCCTTGACCTATTAACATAGGAATGATTGCAGCATTTTAGCCATTTGCCAAAGTTAGTGCCCCATTACAAAAGGGAGGTCATGCTGCCTCTGCTGCCTTGCCACTGGCTCCTGAGGGACGTGGTTAGAAGCCAAAACACATTGACCTGTTTGGTGGTGGCTTGCCAGTAAGAAGATGTGTGACTGTAGAACTGATTTTTGGTGCATAAACTTTTCTGGTTTTGCTGAGAGTGCAAGTCTTTGTTTCTTCCTAGTTATTTTCTCACCCCTGGGAGCAGCTGTACCACTACCAACTACAAGTGTGAGGTTTTGCCTCTGTATTTATTTATGAAGTGGATAGTTGTTTTAATATCTTTGGCTTGTAATTATAACAGTGGGTTTTCTTCCTGCCATTTAAGCATGGGGGGATTTATAGATTATGTTTACTTAGTAGCAGACACCAGGAAAATCTTCTTCGAAGATTTAGCCTTTTGTGGGGGTTTGTACTTGCTAGCAAATAAATGTACCTATTCTGTGTCACAGAAAGAAGCCTCATGTTCATCCTCTTTCAGTTGCAAACAGCAAAGGAGAGATTGCATTTTTTTTTCTACTACCCTTCTACTAAGCATTTCTTGATTTTCATTTGGAAAGTTTGTTTTATCTGTTGTCCTCAGAGGGCATTTTTTGGTGACTGGAGCAAAGTGAACATTTGTTGAAGAGTCTGCATTCACGGAATCATAAAGTAGAAATAACTGCAGTAAAGAAAATCTTCATTTACTATGGTAATACTCTAAGCAGAATTAGGAAATGCTTTTGCAACATGCTGAAAGCACACTTTGCATCCCCATGTAGCAAAAAACCATTTATGTTGCCTGCTCATGATTGCAGGAATTCTTGGCACTGGACAATACTGGGCTACTGGTTGGACTCATCTTTTTCAACATAAAGATCTTTTTCAACCTAAATTGTTCTGTGCTTATGTGATTCTGTGATTTGGTTTAGCTGGCATATATAACTCCAAAATTTTAGCTTGTGTAGAAAAAGATTGTTAATTGTTGGAAGACTTGTTATCAAAGCAGAGGGTCAAATACATTGTGGTTTTGTTGGTTCTTTTTCTTTTCCCATTCCCAGGTTAGTTTCTGTCTCAGTACAGTGATAATAGAAGTGGTTTATTTAAAAAATTGTATGTACTTTCAGGAATTTCCTAAATATCTCCTGAAGGAACTACTTTTCTAAAACCTTTTGAATGTTGAGGTATCTGGCTTACTTCCAAGACTCCAACAAAGCAATTTCTTTTGTTTAGACCTATTTCAGTTTAAGTATAAACAGAGGGTAAAATAAATGATGGTATTGGGAGCTGTGTAAGAAACTGAAATATAGACTGTGATGTAGTTATTTGGTCATCTTTTTTCTGTGTGAGTGTAGATAATACAGATTTATGGTGATTCTTTCAATAAGCAAAAGTCATTTTGAATAACTGGTACCTCCTCTCACCGCATTTAATGATGTAGCTAGGACTGAGAGCTAATATCTAAGGAGAACAATTTTCATCTGAATCAGTAAGGCAGGGATTGGTTTTTCCATTTGCCAGAGAGATCTGTACCTGCCATCTCAAGGACAACATGTACACTCTGAAGAACCTGTTTTACAGAAGTTAATTTCTGATAGATCTCTGAGAAGGATAAAAGAAAAAGCAAACTCAGGTCCTTCAGCCTGATGCAGATGCAGCCTAGGAAAAGGTGTTACACCTCTAAGACACCTACAACAAATACAGGACCAAGAAAGGCAGGTCTGGGAAAGAGGGAAGAGGAGCACCCAGTATGGAGCACCCAGAGGTGCTTTTGGAGGGGGACACCTCACCACGCAGAAAACAGACTCAAGTTGTTGGGAGGAATCTCCTACTTCCCACAAGTAATTTAAAACATAAATTCTCTGAACTACAGCAATTTAAAGAAATGAACTTATCAAAACTCTAATGAGATGAGAGGTCTTTGACATGAAGGTTTGGGCCTATCCTTGTCTTTGCCAAGTTTTTCTGCAAAGAGAGTGCTTACTGTGCTTTGGAGCTGTTTATCACAATAATATTGGCATAAGCCATGGCCTCTGGTTGAGGGTTTGAGTTGTTAGACTCAAAACATGCAGAATCTCAAAGTCTGTTTGCTGTGGGCATGTACACACTTGCCTTCCTCAAACCAAAGCTTTGTGATCTCATAAAACAATTACCAAAGAAATTGAATTTAATCTAAAAAGTGCTTAATGGAAATTAAACTGTTTTAGTTATATCTGCCGTGAGATCACAGCAGTTTTCACATAGTCATTAGGATTTTTTCCTACATAACTAAAATAAACTTGTTTCACTATTGTTTATTTCCCACTTTTTACCCTTTGATGTTCTAATGTTAAATTAATAGCTATTATCTTTCTGAGATTTAATTTACACTAATTTAATTAACTTCAGTGCATCTTGGTAGATATTAATTGCAACATCAATTCTAGCAATCAATAGTTCCAGGAAAATAGACCAACAGTTATTGCCTTAATTTGTAACAATGTAGGAAGCGTCTTTGTAATTTTTATATTGCTATATTTGATGGCAGAATTCTACCTAGCATGCTCAGGACTTCAAATAGTGGTCATTATTCAAATGTGATTCTTCTTCCCATACTATTGTTAACTATTAAGCATGGATGAATCATGTTTTCAGTTAATAAAATACAGTTGTAACTCAGTGCACTCTGTTTAAATTGAATTTATGCTACAATTAAATTTGGAGTTCAGTGATGAATATCTACATTTTCAGCAGGTATTTGTGGGAGAATTGACTAAATTTACTTCTTTTTGTGTCAAAGAATCTCATTAAACTAAGCTGGGAATTTTGTTTATTTTACCCTTTATGTCCATTTTATTCACTGGATTGGGCAATCATCCTTGTAATTGAATTATGAAGATCATCCCATCTCCAAAATGAAGTCTGTGTTGCTGATAGCCACAGCAACCTAAGGACCACAAGATACAATGACTCACTTGAAATGGTTTGGATGTGGATTCCAATTCAGATTGCAGACAGTATTTCATATTTGGAGCTTATCTTCAGTGCTCTGGCTCTGAAAAACGAAGCTGTTGTCAGAAATCTTTAAGGATTTCGTGTGCCTCTGAAAACTCATCTTCAGATCAAAAAGAAACATAAAGAGAAAATTTAATTGAGTAAACTATTAAATAATTTTTTAATATCTTACTGGGGTTTGATGACACAAACCAAGACAAATTAATTCCAAGTTATTCATTCATAAGTGTTAAAATTTAGGTTGAGATGTTGCATTCTCAAAATTTTAGGTCATTTTCTTTGTGCAAAATGGAACTATTTTTCCTCACTCTTTAAACATTCTACTGCACTCTACAAGAAGATTTTTTCCCTAATAATTGTGGGTTTATATTTCATGAGCGTGTAGATAAAAGTGTAGCTTGAAGCAAAATGTAATAAGCAGGTATATCTTTTATGAATATAGGTAGATATGTAAATTAGGATCACAGTTAACTCTAGTTGTGTCAGGTATAATTACAGTATGTCAAAACATAATCATTTTCAACCAAGTTGTGGAGACCTTGGAATGATTATTTCAGATGCATTTATACTTTTTTCTAGATTTGTGTTTTATTGTCCATACCTTTCAGGCAATACCCGAGTAGCTGGGCATGTGATTGTGTTAAATTTATATATATTTGCGGGGGTTTGGGTAAATTGAAATATACTTTTGGTATTTATTGAGGAGATGTGGTTATCAGGTGTTATGCATACACATAATATATTAGGGAGTGCTAATCTCATGCAGCTGATGAATGTATTTGCTCCATGGAGGCTGGGATGGGATTACACACATTAGTTCACCTAAATGTTTTGATAGCTAATGAATAATTTTCCTAAGGCTTTTTCCATTATAGAATGTTGGGTTAGTCTGTAAAGTGATTTATTTAATATCCTGAAAACATGCTGGTAAAATTTCTAGTAGATATTATAAGCTCTATACATTTCCCTGGGAGCCATTATAAACAGTTATCAAATCACCCTGAAAAGATGCTGGCAAAGATAGGCACAGTGCCCATTGTTGTAGTGATTGCAGCAGCAAAACCTATATTTTCATTTAAGAATTAGGTGTTTTGTAACTCAGAGATTCTATATATGTGTGTATTACCAGTTGATTGTTTCAGAATTATTTTTCCTTGTGGTCAATATCCCTGGATTCTGAAAGGGCTGATCTTCTCCCTAGCTTTTTGCTTTGCAATATTAAACCACAGATTTCTGCTGTGATAACCTAAATCTGTGTAACATGCTATATAACAATAGCAATTAATTGTTCAGGTTGACAAACCAATGTATTGATAGTACAGAGCAACATAGAAAGCTTTTACTGCTGGAAAAAAAACCCAAAAGGTATAATTCCACTGTGAATCTGGTTGGGAGGAATTATGCACTCTGAGATTCTGCCCCCAGAAAAGGGAGTAGAGGTCTTCAGCTCTGTACTCACAAGGCAAGTTGACTCAAAACAGCCTTTTTTGAATTCCAAGTGGTACAGTGTCACAAATTAATATAATTGGATCTCTAGCAGAATTATTGATCTTACTTTTTTAAAAGTATCTGCTACCTTATAAGAGTGTAAGAATAAAAACAGGATAAAGCTGATAGCAATACAAATTTTTTGCTATCAGTTTGATTTATGTCTATTTGAAAAAATATGTATTTTCAAAAGAAACCTGTTTTCTATCCTGAAAAATATGAGATTCAACATCCCTCTGCAGCTAATTTTTAGCACTTAGAGGTTCCCTTGGGCTGCTGTCAGTTACAACTTATTGCATAGGTGCTTTTCACTAAACTCATTATAAAATGATTAGCCCCAAGGAAGACAATGTGATGTTACAGCCTGCACTCATTATAGACATTTTTGCAGCTGAATTGTACATTGTCAAATTTTATCAAATGGTGAGCATAGAAAAAGTCACGGGATTAAACAGGCAGGTTGTTAATAGGCGTGCTGTCATGTTTAAGCTATATTTGTAAGGAATATTTCTAAGGAATGACTTTTTTTCACCAGATTTTCGTTTGCTGGATTGTATTGTGGTAAGAAAGAACTGTGGCAAAACATGGACCAAGTTATTAATGCTATTTGTCTTTCATTACATGTTAGACAGGGGCGTTTTTTTTAATAAAACAACATCTTTGTTTTGTCAGTAGAATTTTCACATCGGAAATTTGCAACAGGAAGGTGTTTTGTGGAAGATACCTTTGTACCAAGAGTGTTTGTCATGTGAGAATGGATCTAGGTCAAGTTACCAATTACTTCCAAAGATACAGATGTACAGTAACAGCCTCAGTATGGCCCAAACTCTTTTAACATAATCACTTAAAGACAAATGCCATGTATGTTTCTTGGTTAAGAAGCAACAATATTTCTGAAAATATTATCTTTAGAGCATGAGTGTTCCCTTCTAGACAGCAGTGTTTTGTAGTCCAGAGACATTTTGACATGGATTTTGTGAAATCATCTGTATCCAAGAATTGTCCTTATATTATGAATATTGAAAAGAGAGCAAAATCATCAGTGCCCAATCACTTCTGTTTGGGAAAGCTTTGTGGAAAAGGTGAAAGCCAGGGAAGAGGTGAAAACCTTCCAGGGTGCAGGAAAACCCTGCTACCATTTAAAGTGTATCCTACTAGAAACTGGAAGAGAGACCTTTGTCCAGACCACGAGAAGAGTTCTTTATTTAAAAAGGGTCTTTGAGCTAAAGGCTTTTGATAAGAGGGCAAATCAAGTGGCTGAGGAGCAGGGCCATAGCGATGGTGGCAAAGGCAGGGTCCATCAAGATTTGGAGTGTGAATGAGGGACTGCAGAGAGCATTTTGTGCTTGCATTTCCACTACCACGGCAGCAACAACTGTGCAGGTTTCACTTCTGTTTCCCATTTTAATCTACACAGAATATTTAAAACACACAACCTGTTAGGTCAAGGGCAACACACTTCATTTCTTTACTGTGTGTGAGGCAGGTTAAAGGCATAAGAACAGCATTTAAGGGTTCCCAGAGCACTTTTCGTTTTCTGGACTTTGGGTTTTCTGGAATAGTCTTCTGCCTATTTGAGAAACTTTAGGATTAACGGTTTTTTTTGGTCTGGAAAAAGTAGATTTTTCTCATCTGTATTTTCCCATGTGGCCAAAGATAATGCCATCACGACACTAAATCAGTGTAGCTATTTATTTACCTGAAGAAAAGAGGTGCCTAGCATAGGCTACCTCAACCTGTGGAGTTGATTTTCTTCATATATCTCCCTTTTTCACCATATTCATAACCATTGCAGAAGCTGCTTTTTAAAGATTTTAGGAATTACAGTGAACATCCTGATTTGAATTACAGCTTCAGTGTGCCCTAACACTGTCAAGTGTTTTATCACAGAAAGGGCAGTAAAAATTTCCTTTAAAGCCCTGGCACATGAACAGACCCTTAACAGTCCCTAATGAGAAATCCACTTTGTGGACTAGAAGAGAAGCTGAAATGTCAGTTCTGGCAGCTGAAAGGGTACAGTAAGCCCAGGATTTCCTCTAAGACAACTATCTGAGAGGGCAGATGTTTCCATAAAAATGTTAAAAGTAAAGCATCCCTTCTGTGCCCCAAAGTCCCTAATTAATTAGTGGAGTTATTGGAGCTTGGTGGTACTTCTTAGTCCTACCACCTAAGCACCTTGGGGCAGCTCAAAAGCGGGCACGGAACAAATGGTAGGCAACTGTTCTGGAGTGATTCCAGGTAAAGAAAGCATTACCCCTAAGAGCTCTCTGAGGAGGAAGAAATGTACAAATCAGAGAGACAGAAAGTAACTACAACTCTTGCCTTATTAAATAGGGCTGATATGGACCTGTCCTGATAACAAGGACTGCTATTTACAACTGCATCATTTGTCATCAGAAGCAGAGGCAAGCTTGCAGATCCAAGACTGTGAATCATGGGAGAAGAAGGAAAACAAAATGATGTCTTTTTTTTTTTATTTCTTATTTGTGGTTTCAGATAAATGGCCATTAGCTGACTCACTGCTCTGTTTTGTTTATTTATTTGTTTCTATGTGGAGAAAGGGTGCAGTGAAGGAGTAAGAGGTTTGTTTGTGGGATTTTTTCTCCCCCTTTCCAGAAAAGTCTGGGAATCCTTTTGATGTGAAATCAGCTTTCTTGACTTGACAGCTAACAATATATTAATGCATGCATGTGCATAGCAAAGGTCATTTGCTGCTGCTGCTGACTACTTTACTTTTTCTCTAGGAAGCATCCTTAAAAATAGCTGAAATATTGATGTTATTAGTACAGGTTGCATCAAATGTATAGTGAGTTATGTTCTGAGTATATGAAAAGATGTATCTTAATATATATGTTCATGCAGTGCAACCAGTGTCAATATGATATGTCTGAAAACACAAGGTGCTTATTTTGCTGATTTGGTCCATAGTTATCTTGACAACAAAAGAAGTGGATTCTCAGGTTTATAATAAAATCCTTTTAGAGCAGCCGAGAGAAGATAGACACAAAAATATTAGAGAAGAAAAGAACCAGTTGTTCACTATATGTCACTAAAGCTTCTCCAGCCTGAGTGACTGTGAGGCCTTCAGTCTACTCATGTGCCAAGAAGCAGAGCTCGCAGCCCTGTGTGCTCCCAGAATAATATTCTCCTTAATGGAGCTCTTTGTCATGAGAATTTGCTGTAAGATATTGTTTAGTTTTATCTTTGAAATTATGACAACTGTTTGCAGAATTTTCTCTTGCAAGCCTTTTATCCTTTTCAAACAAGCCAGAGTTCAGGAACAAAAGATTTGAAATCAAATGTTTCTTTCTTGGGCACTGTTCCAGTGGTTGCCATGCAGTGCTATTTTCAAACAAAAAGCTAAAACTGGGGAAAAAAAGTGTTATCTCAAATACAATTGTGGGTAATTTTTTTTTTTTTTTTGGTGGTGAAAATTGAACTTTAGTTCTGAATTGTCTGCAGGTGATGAGAAAATCACCTTTGACGAGGTAGTGCTGTCCTTCACATTGTTTGCTTTAGCAAACCTTCCTGACTTTTACATTTTGGTTCAAGATCTTGAAGACCAGAAAGAATAAAGCTATTCGAACTACGAAGTAGAAATGTCTTCCTTCTGTGTATAGATACCTTAATTTTTTATTTTTTTTTTTTAGCTATTTGGAAGGGCTTTTCCTCAATGAAAGTCAAACGATCTAATTTTAATAGGCAATGCTTGCAGTGTGATCATATCTAAAGATGTGACTGCCTTAATAAAATTTAACTGGTTTGCAGTTTTCATGTCTGAAGTTATGTGTCACCTTGTGAGTAAGTCTCTAAGCTATAACAGCTTGCTTATTCAAGTAAATTTTATTTCACTGGTCTTTAAGATTGGAACAGTATCCTTGAACAGCAACTTAAGAAATATTAATATACTGCTTTTAAATTTCTCCCACTCTCTATGCTGCAAAGTCCAAACTATTTTTCCCACCCTTTTTCCCACCCCTATCATTCACCAAGGAAGGCTGCTCAGATCAAACTTATTAGCCACATTTTGCTATTTTTCTCCTGGTGAAGTTAGAGCCCACTTATTTCACTAGGTGTCTGTGACCTATTAGTCACTGGAATGTCAGTATCAACTGCTATGGTCATGATGGGGTTAATACTGGCAGCCTTTTAGACACTTCTACTTGGTTGTGATTCAAACCCTAGGAAAATTCAAATTTTGGATGATTTGGTGTGAAATCATAAATGTGCTGTGAAAGCATAAATATGTTTAACCATGCACTTGAGGAAGCCTTCTGAGAAACCTAATTTACTACTAGAGACTAATATAAGTCTCTAGTTTTCGTGTACTGGTTTGGTTGTGCTGGTTTGGGGTTTTCTTGTAGGAGTAATTCACCTCAGTCCTATAAAACAATGTTATCAAGTTTCCATAATGCTAAATTGAGTAGGTGATTTGTTTACTGTAAAGTTGCATTTCATTCATAAATATAATTTCTTATATTAAAAAAGATAATTATATGATATATTTACTGAAATAAGATTTTGATTTAGAGTGTAAATTGAAGGCTTTAAGTTGGAAGTTTCATAATGTCCTACTCTTCTGCTGGGAAAAATAAATACAATGTTTGTCTCAATGTTATGACATGAAAATAAGTGGTGAATGAAATCTACAGGGTTCTTAAATCTTCTTTACCTTTTCTAAATGGTGAAGGTTTAACAGTGAAGAATTAAAGCAAAAATGCATGGAGGGGCTGTTATGTGCTTCTGTATAGTTTCATTTGCTTTACATGTATGGGAGGAAAGGTGTGTGTCTGTATGGGAGGAAAGGTGTGTGTCTGTATGGGAGGAAAGGTGTGTGTCTGTGTGGGAGGAAAGGTGTGTGTCTGTGTGGGAGGAAAGGTGTGTGTCTGTATGGGAGGAAAGGTGTGTGTCTGTGTGGGAGGAAAGGTGTGTGTCTGTATGGGAGGAAAGGTGTGTGTCTGTGTGGGAGGAAAGGTGTGTGTCTGTATGTCAGGAAAGGTGTGTGTCTGTATGGGAGGAAGACAGCCAGGACAGAAGGAAGCTCCAGTCCCTGCACTTGCCCCATCTCCTGCTTTGTTGACTCCTCCAAGGCTGGGGCAGACCAGGGCAAGGCCATCCCTTCATGTGTTGGGGACAGGCTCATGTGGCACCAGCAGTGACTACAGCACACAGAGTCTCGAAATGGCTTTGTCCTCCTCTGCGTCTGCCTGATGTTGGTGCAAACTTGCTCAGTCTCTTGGCCCACACAGGGAAGTTGTGTAATTCAGATTCTACTTAGGCAGCAAAAAATTTCTTGAGTCCTGACCTAGATAAATCAAATATTATCCTAATTGGATATACTTAATTGGTGTTTGGAGGCATTTTTAGACAGAGTTTTCTGTTTCCACTGGGAATATTTTCATTTTTCTGTTTACAATTTAGACCATAAATTTGTTTATTAACAATTCTTGGCATTTCTTTCATCTTCTTGTGAATTTCTGCTTGAGAGCAAGGAAAGTATATCTTTGTTCTCAGGAAAGAAAAGTTACTTTGAGTTTTACTTTGAAGCATCCAATGATATAACTGAAATGTCATGAATAATTTAAGCAGACATTGATGCAAATGTTACTAGAAATAATCAAGGAACTTTAGAGGTTGTAAATAAAACCGATTTAAAGATGAAAATTGATGCAACTTGCAATTCTAATTTTGTATACATGCAAAAGTAGGACAAAATAGTATACTGGAACATATGGGAATGGAACAAACAGCACCGACACTACGTGGGTGATTCATTTGTGAGTAAAAGAACTTAAATGTCTTACTCTGGCTTGCATATGTACAGCAAGAACACTGAATTTAAAAGTATTTTAGCTTTCTTCATGTTATTTTGAAAAAGATGCATCATAGAATCACGAAATGATTTGGGGTGGAAGGGACCTTAAAGATAATCTTATACCAACCCCCTGCCATGGCAGGGGCACCTTCCACTATTCCAGGTTGCTCAGAGCCACACCCAGCCTGGCCTTGTACACTGCCAGGGATGGGGCAGCCACAGCTTCTCTGGGCACCCTGTGCCAGGGCCCCAACACTGTCACAGGGAAGATCTTCCTCGTAATATCCAACTTAACCTATGCTCTTCTAGTTTGGATTTAGTAGCACACATCTTGCCAACAGCCTGAATGTAAATAGTTGTGCTATTTACATCTCTGCATGCTCCAACATTCTAAACTGCCTGACCTAAATGACCTTGTGGTACTTTTTTTATAATGTTGTCTTGTTTCTGGTAATTTCATCAAGGAAATTGCAGAGGAATTATGTTGGTGAGGGTGTTTTTCACCCACTATGATATCAGATTTCTGGTATCTGCAAGTCTTGCTTTCTTGTTCTGGGTTTGCTGGGGTTTTTTTGTTTGTTTGGTTTTTTTCTCTTGCTATTTGGAATATTACAGTCCACCTTTACTAAGCATGTTTTATGTTTTGAGACAGTCTGTACATAGTAGGCGATCACAAAACTGATATTTCACCTCAGTTTTTCCATGCACTTCCCCTGTTTTTCCCAGCCCCCAAGTGATGGTTCTGTGTAGGGGAAGGCTGTGGCAGCAAAGTACCAGGGGCTGTAGTGCATGTCTCAGTACCATCACATCCACAGACACAGGCTAGGAATCCATACACACACGAAACTGTTCATGATTTGCCTAAAGAGTGTCTGAACTGTGATGCTGGAACCCACAGGGTATCCACAGTCCTCTGGATTGTGCTGAGTTTTAAGTAGATACAAAGATCCTTCCTTCCTGAATAGAATTTTTCAGACTGGCTAAAGGGTATTGCTCTCAAATATTTTTCTGGAGTATAAATAAGCTACAGTGAGACTAAGACAGCATTCAATCAATTCAGCTTTCTACCAGTCACTGTGCCAGTCCTGGCAAAGCAAAGAGATGGAGAGAAAAAAGAGTTTTCATAGATAGTATTTTTAATAAACAGTAAAGAATAAGTTCATTAACTTCTTTTGGATACTTTTAAAACATTATGGTGATGATAGTGCAAAGCTATCTGATCCAGATATGATTGTGCTACAATAGTTTATTCCTCAACAGAAGAGATTATAAAAAATACTTGAAAGAATTAATTAAAATCTGTTCTCTCCCATTTAATACTGCCTAATACTTTTAATTAATCTAAATATTCCTAATTGCTTCTGTAATTTTTGGCATGTGTAAATAGCTAATTAAGGTATTAACCACCATCAAATGTAGTCTAGAATTAAATATATAAATGCTCTGTTGCTCATTAAGAGGATTACATGAAAAAATAATCAACTTTCAGGTATGAATGCTTTCTGACTGCAAATAAAGGCAGATTCGCTGTAGTAAAAGGGGAAGCAGATGAAGGAAGTTCATGCAGTTGCTTGCGGAGTTTATAGTTTTCTACTGAGCCAGTGAATATAAGACTTCTGTAGCTCTAATGGTGTTTAGAGAAGTTTGGAGGTTGTTTGAAACTTCACCAGTTAGTTACAGTCCTTGAGGGACTGCCTGTCAATGGAGAGTGCTGGAATGCAATATATTCAGCCTCCTTTACTGGGTTTCAAGGACCAGATGGTAGGGGACATAGTTATGACCTACATCCTCTGAGAAAACTTCCTTTCTCATTTCCACAGTCATGTGAAAGGTACAGAGAGCTCTTCTTGTTCCTGGAGGTTGCACTACAGAATAGCCTCATATTTGTTTGTGAGCCAAAAATGGATGGTGACAAACGCAGTGTAAAGGCTGAAGGAGAATAATTTGACCTTTTCCTCATGATCAGCTTGGGAACACCATCAACACAAATTCTCCATAAAAATATCCTCTGGCATAACTGTCTGTTGTAATGAAATACAAGCCAATAACCTCTTAGCTTAGACCAACCTGAACCAGTAAATTCCCATGAGTGTCTCTGTAGTGTGCTCTTCAGCCATTACGACTCTGGAATTAGCTCATGTTGAACTAATCCATCTCTGCCCTGTGGCATGGACTTGCCATAATCAGAAACATAAGGGAATCTCTCAGGTAATTGGGTGTTGTGATTTTTTAATGGGGCAAAAGTAAAAGCTGCTTTTACTATAAACACCTATAGGGACAGTTTGCTGAAGGAGGCCAAACCAATCTTTTTATTTCAGTTTTCACTGAGAATTGATTATTCTGTGAATACAAACTTCAAGATTTTCAGAATTTTAGGTCGTTGCTCCAGGTCTTAATGTTACTTATGACAACATTTCCCCCTTATAAACCAGTGCATTAGAGATAATCAAATGGGATGTTTCAATATGAAGTGCTATTATTATTTTTTGGTCCTCTGAAAGGCCTCTATAGATAAATTAGACAATTATCTCTTCTAGCAGATATTACTCCCAGTGGTTCATCTGGGTTCTATTTCAAAATGAGATGGTGAAGACTCTTGAGTTGGCAAAGACTCAAGCCAGCAATGAAAAGCTGAAAAGCTCTTCTCTTCAAAATAATCTTCAAAACTGACAAACATTTCTTACAATATATAAAAAAATCTAATCACGTTTTGTCTTTTTATTTCAATGATGTCTCAGATACAGTACATATTGTCTCCTCCATGTATGTTTCAAGGTCTTTTCTATGTGCTTTTTCCTGTAAAAGTGGCAGAGAGAGACTGGATTTAGGTGCCTTTGAGCTTCTTTTATGGAAAACTAAGCCAAGAATAGAAGAATTGTACTTCTTATTATTGTAGTACTTTCATGTTATCTGAGTAGGATAGGAAACATTATTTCAGGTGCAATGCTCCTGGGAAATCTTCCCAGTTACATGAGAATTTGCCACTGTTAGACCTGGCACTCTGAGTGAGGCATGGCTTTTGGGAATCAGGTAGTTTGCATTTCTGTCCTCTGGTGTAGAATCATTAAGGTCAGCCTCAAATCTCAGCTTTAGAGAGATGAGACCCAAAGAATGTTATTCTCATGTTTGCCCCAGCTGCTTTCTCCTGTAGCATATACTCATTACCTCCAGCTCCCCTCAGAAAGTCAAGGGAGCAGTTGTCTCTCTGTCCACATCCTGAACAGTAGACTTCTTCCTAGTAGACTATATAAACAATTCTACAGTTTCTTCTGGAATAGAAACTATATTTCAACTGAGAATGGTGTCCAAGTTGTGGTGGGTTGGTTTGGTTTGATTTCGTTTTCCTATATAAAGCAAATCAGGAGTAGTGGCATTAGAAAGAGTCATTTGGCTCATTAAGTATTTTATTGCTGCTCAACTGTTAAACATTTTTATGGCTTTGTAGTTTAATTGATGTAGACATAAGTTACAAACAGAAAGTTAATATTATGATTAAACTTTTACGTAAATCAGCTATCCTAATAGAAAATTACCAGTCTAATTTGACTAAAAATTGTTCTGTTCTTAACCATACTGAATATACCAATGGATACTGCACATGAGCTTTTTTAATCATCCTCAGAGATTCTGGAAAACTTGCATAAAAATTTTAAATTTCCTTTGTTTTCATTGACATTTTGACTTGATTAGCTGAAATTATAATATCTCCCTAAAGTATGGGTAATTGTATTCATGTCATTTTTGCTTCAAGTGATGGCATGTTGCAGATAATTTTTTTTATTCTGAAACATGTTGGCATTTATGGTGTCAGAATCATAGGATTTAGTTGATGTACATTTATGAATGCATTATTTCTGGCATCCTTTACAGAACTGAACTATTTCCATATCAAACAATTACAATAAATCTAGCATGAGATCTCCCTTTTCTTTGTGGAGGTAGAGTGTGGGTGCTCCAATGGGAACCATAGGCAGGTGTAGCTCCTCTCTATTACTCAGAAATTTTTGGTTACACAATGTGGACAGTGTTAAGGGAATGATGCAGGTGATTGTAAGGAAAAGAAAACCTCATGAAAGGGAGCTGAATGTTCTGCTGCAGAACTGGTTATGACCCAGCCTCTGCCACAAAGCTCTCATGGCATACAAGGGAAAAAGTTTCCCCAGATAGTCACTGTCTGTGTTTCATTTTGTTGCTTTCTAACTTAGTAACCGAGGTCTGACTTACAGAAATACTGAGGGTCGAGAGCTGTGCTTTGAAAGTATAAAGTGCTGTAACAAAAAATAGTATTATGGAAACAGTGTGGCCCCACATTCTCAAATTCAGCATCTGAAATGAAAAGACATTTTGTTTGCTTGATGTTTAATGTGCCTCATCCATAAAATGAGAATAATATATTTATCTGGAGCTGTTATGGAAATTATGTTAACTCTTAATTGGAAGTCATGTATGATCATATAAAGAACATGGGTCCCTGGAAACAAATTCAGTCTGTCTGTGATAACAATTGGAGCTTAGTTCTGCAGACTTTGTGTTTTAAAGGTTTAAATTCATTGTTTTCTGACTCATCACCCTTCTGCCCTCAAAGGTCTAAAGTTTATTCTCGAAATCATTAAGCACACTTGATCAAATTTTTTTTTTTTTTTTTTGCACACACTGTAGGAAATCAGCAGACAATACTGGTTACTTTTCATTCTCTTCATAGAGACAAATCTTGGAACTTGATTGTGTGTATGTAGATTTAATGAGCAATTACGTGCCTTCTAACTTTGGAAAATAAACTGTCTCCTAAATCTAGTGACAAATACATAAAAGTTACATGGGAAGGAAAAAAACAGAAAGAAAACTACCACTGTAACTTCCCCTCCTGTCTGATGCAGCCCAGGTTTAAGGTGCTCCTTTTCCTCTACACAGTAAGAGTTTGCCAAAAAAAACCCATTTGGAAAATCAGGCAGAAATGTTCTTCACATATATCTCTGTAAACAGATATTATGCAGGTTGTTTTAAAATCACAGAGAGAATCAGCAGCAGGGCTTTCTGAATGATGCTAATGCACAAACATTGACCAAAAAAACCCAGTGATAAAACAGCAGAGAAATGTGTCAGAGGAATGATGGATTCCTAAAATGATAATGATGTCCAGCTTGTCTCATCTTGTCCCATTTTTCTTCTTTCTGTCTACAGAATGCAGCGAGAGTTTTGTATAAATGCTTGCAAAAAACATCAGAAATTCAGGTCATACAGGCTGACTAGTAATTTGGGAAGCACAGGTGTTTGACAGCCATAGATATTTAGTTTATATTGGTTGGTTTTGTGTTGAACATCTCCTTAAACTCTTGCAAAGATTTACGGTGGGGAATTGTATGGGGGCTTTCTGTTGTTGGGAGTTTTTGATTTTGTGGTTTTGTGTTTGTTTGTGGGGTTTATTTGGTGGGGTTTTTTTGGTCTTTTTTTTTTTTGTTGATGTTTGAGATTTTATTTTTCTCTTTTTTTTAACATCTGAGGAATTCTACATCTCTGTAGATATATAAAATACTATTATATGTGGGAGATTTTCTGTCACTGCAGATTCTAAGTGCATTATTTATTTTTTAGTTCTTTGAATAGGTTAATTATATTTGTTGATGATTTTTTTAAAGG
>VZTN01003455.1:68795-81284 GCA_013400515.1 Erpornis zantholeuca | reverse complement strand
CTTTTGGAGACAAATGGGGTGGTGGGGAGGGCAAGTTGGTTTGTTTTAAAGGAAGTAAAATGAGGTGGCTGCTCTCCATGTAGTACAAGTGTGTTTCGGGAAATGTGCTTTGAATTTTTTTCTGTTTCTAAGAAGCAAATTATTTACGAGTGTTAGATGTTCTTTACAACAGACACTTTTGGAATAAGTATACATTTCATAAAGCAAAAAGGCACTTGCTATAAGCTGCAAAAAGTAGAATAAGAAAATGGATCAAGCACTTTTTAACCTGCTTTATAAAGAGGCTTTACAACTGAAAATAATTTAGATTGTTTTGTTACTGGCTTTTGTACAGTTNNNNTCATTTATTGTTCACTCTGTTGTCTGCACCCATTACATTTTTACACCCTTTACATTGCATAAGGCATTATTATTACATGAATGATTGTTCATATTCTGATGTTGTCTATGTATTCAGAATATTCTCATAAAAATTCTACCCCCTTCAAATATGACTTTCTCTCTTAGTATTCAGAAAGATTCTTTGTTCTGAAAATGTGATTTAAAAGAAATATGCAAGAAATGTTTGTGCTTTGTTTGGGAGGTTTGTTAACTTGATTAAGTACAGAAGTTATATGATACGGGGTCCTTGTTTTCATCATTATAATTCTGTGAGTTGCCTAATGGCATAAATACTCTGCCGGAAAGAAACTTTAATTATGGTTTAGATGTAGGAGTTTTTCCACTTTGGGAACCTCAGAATTATTCCTCCTCTTCATGAATTAAAACTAGGAAGCAGATTATTTGTGTGTTCATTTCAATAACGGGCTAACAATCAAACAAGATTTGTTATTTGACAGCATTTACCTTACAGAGAAGGACTTTTACTGTTGCAAAGTTTGCTTAATCCACTTATTATTAATATTTTGCTTAAAATATATAAGAAAGACCATTTTCTATCATGCTTAAGAAGCAACCTCAAAAGAATGCAATCTAAGAAACACATTCAGAACACATTTTAATAGATACATTTATTCATATTACTCAACCCATAATATTTATGTCTCACCTGTAGCTCCTTCTATAGCTTTAGATTTAGATGTTCTCAATTTCCTCCTAAGATCCTATTTGACTCAGTCCCGTGAAAGGTCATCATAGTGTTCTCTACTGTCCTCTTCATACTGCAGGGCAGCACAGAGGCAACTTTTTGTGATGAAAAGTTTTTGTGAGAAAGTGTTAGAATTGGTTCTGATAAAGTTTTATACCAGAAATGGTTCTTCACTAAGGAATCCTATATTTCCTTTTCTTGGTGCCATCTTTGTTGTCCTAACCAATTTTCCAGCTGTGAAGGAGCTAAANCCACATTTTCATTGGCAGCGTGCTACTGTGCTGATGTATTATGATACATGAATTACATTACAGCATGACTAAACAGAAAATAACTTCACGTGGCCTGTACTGAAGGGAATGTGGGCTTAGGAAAAAATGTGAAGTGATCGAAGATGAGCATTCAGGATATATATCTGAGCAATTTCTTTCAGAAAGGCACAAAGGTAATAAGGAAGAGTTCAAGAGCTGTCAAAAATGGCATTCTAGTAGGTGTCTGCTCTAGTCCACTTGACTGGGAAGAACAAGCAGATGAGACTATGGACAGATAGGAGGAGCTTCACACTCATGGGGAACATCAGTCACCATGATGTCTGCTGGAGGGGTACCATGGCAGGATGTAAGCAATCAGGGAGGCTCCTGGAGTGTATTGATGATAAATTCCACCTCCAAATAAGAGCAGAGGAAATGAGGACAGGTAGTATCCTGAGCCACATACACCGAAAAGGAGGGGCTCATTCAGAATATGAGGATCAGGGAAACCTTGTCTGCAGTGACCATGGTGGAGTTCAGGACTCTGAAGGCACAGAAGAGATTGAGAAAAAAAGCTCACTACAGTTGCTTTCAGAAGACCTGACCTTGGCCTCTTCAAAGGTCTGCTCAGAAGGGTCCCATGGGATAAGGCCCTGGAAAAAAAAAAGTTCCAAGAAAGCAGGTTAATATTTATGGATTACCTCCACTAAAAAAAGAAAAAAACAAACAACCTACAAATTGTGGAAGCAAGGACAGGTGGAGCTGGGAGGAATACAGAAACATTGTCTGAGTATTCAAGAGTGAAGAAAGAGAGGAAAGCCAAAGCCGAAATGGAATTTCATCTGTTTAGGGATGTCAGAGACAACAAGAAAGGCTATTATAAGTACATTACTGACAAAAGGACCAGGGAAAATGTGGACCCATTGGCCACAAGACAGGGGTCATGGCGACACAGGATGCAAAAAAGAATGAGGTCTTGAATGCCTTTTTTTGCTTCAGCTTTTAGTAGCAGAATCAACCTTCAGAAATCCCAGGTCCCTGATCAAAAAGGGAAAGGGTGGACCAAGGTGGAAAGGCTACCCTTGATGGAAAGGATCGGGTCAGGGAATCCATATGTAAGTCCATGGCACCTGATAGGATACAGCCATGCTGAGGAAACTGTCATCTGTCATTGTGAGGGCACTCGAGACCATCTTTGATCAATCATGGCAGTTGGGAGAAGTTGCAAAGTGGGAAGACCTCAATTGTCATTTCCATCTTCAAGAAGTGAAAGAAGAATGACCTAACACACCTCAGTGTTCGCTGGGAACAAGATGGAGCAGCTAATCCTGGAAACAATTAAGGATGAGAAAATCATCAGGAGTTATCAGCATGGCTTCACCAAGGGTAAGCCATGCTTGACCAACTCTACAAACTTCAGGGATGAGTTGTCTGATGTGGTAGATGAGAGCAGAACGCTGAATGTTGTCTACCTGGACTTCAGTAAAGACATTGACACTGTCTCCCAAAAGATTCCCCTAGGGACAGCACAGCTTACCCAGAGAGATGGTGGAGTTTCCAACACAGGATATATTCCAGAGCCATCTGAGCACGACCCTGGTCAACCAGCTCTAGGTCACCCTGCATGCACAGGGAGGTTGGACCACATGATCTCCAGAGGCCTTTTCTACCTTAATCATTGTGTGATTCTTTCCTAACTCTTAGGAAAAGAAGAACTAGCTATCTTGGGTTAATTTCTATCAGCCCCAAATATGGGACTATTTTGAAATATTTACTACTGTCTACTACCACTGGAAATTTTAGTTGTGCAGTTTTGAGATGGGAACAGTCATAGATGATGGATCAGTGTAGCTCACCTTAACACCATGGGTTTGCAAAAGCAAATTGTCAGGTACAATTTCTCCTTCTCAGAGCCACCTTTTTCATCTATACTAAGATAATGCCTGCAGTTGCATCACTTAGGAGTGTTATAAAGGTTACAATATACATCCTCATGCCAAGAAAAGAGCTGTTTAACCAGTTAATATCAAAGTGATTAAAGAAAATTAAGAACAACTGTAAAGCACCTCACTGATTTTGATGTACCCTAGACACATGGAAGTTCAATCCAAGCATTCACAGGGCTTAAAAAGGAAATAAAATTCTTTTGCAGCTCCTGTAAAATCTATGGAAAGAAGACATGTATCAGTTCTTACTTTAGCTAAGAATAACCAGATTTTAAGTGAAGAAATGTTGTTTTTTTCTTAATGGTAAAATTTCTTGTAATTAGATTGTCATTATCTATAACAACTAATTAATCAGAATAACATTCAGTGTTAGCATTTAAATGATTGTAGACTAATAAAGGAGAAAATTAAGTTAATTTAAAAAAAATAAAGATATCTATTTTGTTCACTTGCAGTCACAGATAGCTATGATTAAATTTTAATTTGATGTCAAATTAAGGACTTGGATACAGTATACTGACTTCTAGAGTACAGCTCTACTCACTTCAGAGAAAATTCCCATTTAAATGAGAAGGTTTGTTCTATACCATCCTAATGCCTTCCAAAGGCAGCTTCAGCTCAGTTCACATCCACAAAATGAATCTCAGTAGTAGCCAAGAAAATTTCATGGTCGCTAGCTAAAGAACTATACAACGAAATGATTTAGAATATTGGTACTCTATTTTTAATTGTGTACAGTGTGTCTTCTACATTTTTAGCTGCTAACTCTCAAGAACACTTCATACCAAATTGTCTTCAGCCGCCCGTGTCAAAGTCATGGCATCAGGATAGCGCATACACATTCCTCTCTTTTTTTTTATAAAGACAGCGTGTGAATACAAAAATGTGGCTGGCTTTGCATGCAGTCCTGTTAATTTTGGTATTGTACCAGTCTGGGAAGGCACAAATATCCAGTTACAGAGTCAGGGCCTGAGAGAATATCTCAGATAGGCAAAATGTGCAGTCATATGTCTTCACTCTTTAGTAAGTGCCATAAACGGGAAATGCTATATTTGCACAGTCGGGATTGTGTAAGTGTAGATAGCTGCCAATACACTGTACAATACAAAAGCAGTAGAAAAGTTTTAGGAAGGTTTGTGTAGAAGTAATATCCCTCTCATGGACAAAACCCACGACCTCTCCTCCTTTGAGCGTCCTGCTCGTGTTTTTCACTGGATCATCACCTCCGTAAAGCCTCCATCCAGTTGGAAAATTACTTCTGCCATTCAATCACTGCACAGCAATTTTGCTCACTGTCATCTCAGCTAATCCTATTCTATTAATGGGTCTAAGAGACCAGTTTTGCTGAAAGGATGATTGGAGAGGGATTTGATTTCTTCTGATAGTAACTGGGGCTTGATTTTGCAGCCTCTTGGATAGCCATAATTGACTACACAAAGCACAGTGCAACAAGGAAATGCTGGGCATGTTTCTACTCTCACGTACATCAAAACAAAAACAAGTAATCCTGAAAAATCACAGCTGTTTCTTTAAGAAGGTGTTGAAATAAGTTACACTATGAATTTCTCAAATTAATTTCAAAACAGGTATTCTTAAAATAGAAATGCCTGTGCCACCCCACATTGCTTTCATAGAACATAATCTGTACTTGACGTTGCTCTCTGCCAGCCAGAAGAGTTAATTCTGTTAATGAAAGGATCTGATAGGAATAGCCTGAAAATATATTTTTATGCCATGTACCCAGCAGGGTGAAACTGAGGAAAATCCAAAGGAATAAAAATAATGTCAGGAAGAAAAGAGAAGTAGTAAAGTGAACCATATACAGTCAGTTTGTAGTTCTAGTCAGTCTATTCATTCTATGTGATAGGAAATAAGACCTCTAGTGATTACAGGGAAGGGGTCCAAATGCACAAAGCAAGGTAAAGTGTGTAAATCCCAGAGATTTTCAGTAGAAATTGAATTTTTCAAATCCAGAGGGATAGATCCTGAGGATAAATGAGAAAAGAACAGCAGTTCCTAAAGAATATCTGGTTACTCAGTAAAATACATAGATTTACATTGTGTTTGATTTCGTACTTATTCATGGGAATTAAACCACTGAGGAGGGGATGTGGTTATTTGATTCAGCCTCACATATGCAAATGATTTATTTCTTTTTTCATTACCTCTGTTAATGTTACTAAATTCAATTATTAACAAAAAAAAATTGGTTCCTGGTTGCCAGCCTTGACACATATCCAGGAATGCTTGTCCCAGTGCCTGATGAAAATTTCTTTAAAGAATTGAGGTATTATAGGCAGGTCGCAAGTATAATAAATATGAGAGTAGCAAGATCCATTTTGGAGAAAAAAAAATTAATGAAAATATGGCCAAAGTAAAATTGCTTGGGATTGTAATACAATTTAAAAGCAGTAATTTTTATATATGATCTCTTCTGAAAATTTGGAAGTCTCTATGGTAAAAACTACTAACAGAAGAGAACAAGTAACTTTTCAAAATCGTCAATTCCAAGAAGCAATTGAGAAAAAGGAGATAAAAGTGTCAAAGATGTGCTTATTTGTCAACTCCTGTGGCTCCAAAGACAAAAAATCCCATTCAGAGGTGCAATATCTAAAAACATGTAGCAATAAAAAATCATCATCAATTAATAGCATTAAACTGAAGCACTGTTGAGTGTGTCCACGTTTGATACACTTGTGATGGTAAGTTAGAAAAGTGATAAATCTACATAGAAATGAAATAGCACAGAAAATGTTGCCTCAGAAAGAGCAGTGATTTAATTATGTCTTGATTTTGATTCTGTTTCTCATATGTTTCTCAGATAACTGGAGAAGGTATTAAAAAATAGGTGGTAGAAGTAAATTGTGGCTGGGGGTGTCATCCTGTTGTGAACAATGGGGAAAACAGGAATTTGTCTGAATGTTTTTTTTTTTACCCATTATATTGGAATTCTTCATGGGAAGTATTTCTCAGTGAAATCTTTGTGTAAATGATGCAGAAATTGGTTCTGAGAAAACAATTTATTTGAACACTTTTGTGTTTAACAGGGTGTCAAAGTGTTTGCTGTGTTTATGCTTGGTTTCTGTTCTCATTTAACTGGAGAAAATTCATAGATTCATAGGAGTTCTGGCCAGAGTGTACCACTATGAAAATATTAACCTGCCCTCCTAAATGGCAAAAGGCAGAACCTCTTCCAGTGATTCATACAATGCAACTGTAGTGGTTTTGTTCATTCATTTACCTCTGTGACATATGAATTAAGAGAAATGCAAAACTTCAAAACTTTGAAGTATATAAAGAAAAAAAAACTTTATTAACAGAACTAAAAGAAAAAAATAATGAGTCAGAATAAACCTTCAGAACACTTCTCCTCCCCCCAGCCTCTGCTTCCCTTTCTCACTGACAGTGTAAAGAGACAGAACTTGGGATTTTCAGTCAGTTTGCTACCTGTACAATAATCTTTCTTCAGTTCACATAGGGAGAGGAGTCTCTCTTACCATGCCATGGAGACTTCTCCACAAGAAACAGTTCTCTCGTGATTTCAGTGTCACAGCAGATCTGCCACCTGGGAATGGAATCTGATCGCAATGTGGAAGTCCCTTCCCTCAACTTCCAGCTTTTCCCACAACTGTTTTCAAGGGCTCAGTCTTTAGCCAATGGGGCACCATTTTGAGGATGAGCTACTCAGAAGCAAAAGTTCTCTTTGTCTGCCTCTGGGATCATCATCTTTTCTGGGAACAGAGATCTTCTTCGTCTTTGGGGGCAAGAATCTTCATCACTCATCTCTCTCTGTGCCAGCTTCTCATTAGATCACAGCTACTTCAACATTTGCTTATTTCAGCACAGGTGCCTTTGCTCATGATTGCAGTTTGAGCATTCCATTCCCCCCATGCTTTTCATGAAATTACAGGGTATCCTGGGGTATTTTGATGTTTCGTAGTCCATCACCATAGCCTTACAAAAGAATTTCAGCTTCTAGGTTTGAAGCATCTCCTCATTCTCTTCTCTCTGGGCTTCAGCTCCTCTTTCTTCACTAACTTCGGTGTCTTCTATGGCGTTTCTTTATGTGCCTTCACTTTTTTCTTCCCTTTGACTGGGGGGGAGGACTGATATCTGCAGGTTTTCATTTGTTCTGATGAATCAGCTCTGAAGGAGTTACTCTTACCCTCTCAGGCGATCTCTGCTGGGAAGTGGGCTCAGATGAATCTCGGCCGTGCATCTGCTGGTGGCTCTGGGCTGGTTTTTCTCCCCCCTGGCCATGAAGGAGCAGGGCTAGGCCCAGCCCCTCCAGGCAGTGGCCAGAGCTCTGCAATGCAGAATTTCATTATTGGCAGCCGCTCTGGGAGGGGGGCAGGTGGAACTCAGCAGAGGTGGAATTTCAGCTGAGCTGTGCCCCAGGCTGGCTCAGCCCCACCTGGCTGAACACCACCCCGGTTACCTCTCCAAAGGTCTGGAAGCAAGAGAGCTTTCCTGGGTTTTGTTAGTTCTTAAATGCGTTCACAGAGGCATGTCTGGTTGTCTTAAGTGGCTAACAGAGTGGTCAATATTCAAACTAGCCAATTGATTGGGTTTTGTTGGATCTCGAGGAAGCTGGCAGAAGAACCACCCCCGTGACTGGTGGATCCCCTCCCCAACCCAAAAACCAAACTATACTAAACCACAGCCCAAAAGCGAAGATTGATATACAGTCTCTGTTAGAGAAAGGCTTTGTCTGAAGACTTCAGAGAAGGATTTCCCAGAATTGCTAATGCTTACTTTATCTTTATTGAATATTTTTTTTTCTTCTTTTCAGTTTGAACTTTTCTGAGTCTTGATCACAGTCTTTGTCTGGTTGAAAGTACTTCCAGCTGTCAAGAAATTTTGATAGTTATAGACTGCATTCAGACACCTCTTAATCTTACCTTGGATTTATTCAACAGATTGAGCATCTGAGGGCTTTCTTTGTAAGACATGGTTGCTGAGTTTCCTTAGTGTTTTAATGACATGAATGACTCTGGGGAAAGTTTCCTCTGAAACCTCTCTCATTATTTATTTCCTTTTAAATACATGACCATTACAAACAGTAATGGATTTAGTTATACCACAAAAAATAATGCCATTTTCTATTTCTGTTCATTATTTCTTTGCTTGTGCACTCAAAGCTTGCACTGCCTCTCTGCTACTTCACACTTGGAGCTCATCTACAGTAGCTTAACTTAAATGTTCTTGTCACTATTTCATTTTCAAAGCATTTGGGATACTGTCCAGAAAAGATGGCCTCACTTAGAATAAATTCATGGATGTTGGGCTGATGGCTTTGTCTTGCAAAAAGCTGGGAAAAACATCTAATTGTGTCCTAATGATCCTCATTTGGCACAGAGACTTGTCCTTATTTTCAGTTGAGGCAGGTCATTAGTGCTTCTGGCAGGATCTTGCCTTTCTCCCAAGTCTAGAACGGGGCATTCTAGCAAAGAAGGGATCCTCAAAGAGATATAGGTAGAGAATGAAACTAGAACAGGGCCAAACTCCTGTTATTCTGAAATTTCTTCTTTCCACCTGAAAAATATCAATAAAGTCCCTGTCATATTTCTACCAATTTCCCTAGAAAGTCCTTTGAATGGATCTATCTGTGGGATGACTTTTTAGTGGATCTTAGAGGAATCACAGCAACAAACCTGGAAAAAGCAATTTCTTCTTAAGTGTCCTGAGTTGTAACACTTCTCCATTTCTAAAGGGAACAGTTGCAAGTTCTCAGGAGAAATCTTTGACAAAGAATGTAAATCTGAGAAAGTTTTGATAAGGTATTTTCCTTGGCCAATGAAAAAGCTTTATCTTTGTTTGTTTTCATATATTGTGGAACACTGTGCTGTTCAGAGAACAGACACAGACAGATAATCTCTCGCAGCAGCTGCTTGCCAGAGAGAGAAAAAACTTTCTTGCTTTTTGCTTCTGCACTTTCTGCATCCTTACTTGCTTGCATGAAATGAAATGAAATAATAAAATAAGCCTTCTGAATCTGACTATCTATGAATGGAGTCTTTTGTGGAGAAGGCCCTAGCATTAGGGTGTCATCATTTCCCACAGTCTATCCAAAGCTATGTGGGGTCTAGGAGTGGCTGTACATTGATTTCAAACCTAATGGAGCCATGTGGAAATGTAGGAACTCCTGGGCGCTCTTCCCTAGATTCTGGTAGATTTTGTGTAAGAATCCCAACTGGATTGGGAAATGTTGTTTCCCTATTTACTCAGTACTCAAGACAACTGCAACAAAATCCGAGTTCTGTACTAAGTATCTTTATAATCCATTTCTCATTATTCATAATTACAGTCAATAATGGCAATCAATATGTGCAGTACATTTTTTAAAAGTACAGTTCTAAAAGATTAGAAGTTCTAGTCCTAATGGAGTTTGTCATATGCACAGCACCTGAGAGGATCAATGTTCATGATCATGGATATTCAATGAATTGCTTTGGTTTATTGTTATTGACTATATGACTGTTCATGCTTTATAACATACTTTTTAACATCTTATTTTCATATCCTTTCCAAATACTTTGTTTTGAACCCCATGTCAATAAAACAAATTTCTCTACCTATTTGAGGAATGGGTGTGACAGGCTAAATTTCACTATCCAAGAAATGCTGGGAGCAGTTCCACAGATAAATCTGTCCCTTGAAAGGATATTTCCAAGTACAGGGGTTTTTTTTTTGATAGATAAATTTAGAGAGAAGTACGATTATGCATTATTCTTTGAGAAAACAAAATACTGTATCTTAACCTTCTAGCCATCAATTTTGTTGCAAGACGCCTTCATAATATAGCTTTATTTCATGCTATTTCACCACTTGTCGTACTTTTGAATCCCTTCTGAAATTTCATAATGTATGTCTATGGTACTTTAAATCCTTCCTTGCTGGAATGTGATTGTGAACTGCAATTGTCACGAGAAAAAAAAAAAAAAAAAAAAAGCACTATAAAAATGACTCTGCTAATATGCTACTTCTTATAATGCTGTTTCTGGTTTTGTAGCTTCCAAATACTAATGTACTGTTTCTTCTGTTTGTCATAAAAATACAGTTCTTACATAATTATGTGGCTAAGGTGTAAATACTCTAGCAGATGAAAAAAATGTAATAGCAGATATAACCATTAAACATAGAAAGAGTCTGTTTTTTGGGGTTTTTTTTAAAGTCAAGGTTTCCATGAAGGATCACCAAATATTAAAATGGTTCTTGAATTAGTAAAAAAATACTGTAAAAATATGATTCCCATTTTCATATTACTAAATCACAGTGATATGCTAAAATAATTAGAATTGGTTGAGCTTTTGCTAAAAAAATAAATATGGAGCATAATCTGCTCTCAGTTCAGTAGGGACAGCCTGAGACAATTCATCTGGAGATAACAAGCCAGATTCACAGCCTGTGTAAGTTGTATAGTTCCTCTGATTTCAACTGTGTCACACCAGATTTAAATCAACTCAGAATTTGGCTCAACATGCACAGTCAACAGATTACACACATAGCACTGACAGCAGACTTTGGCTGGAGGAATTAGGCTGCAAACACAGAAAATAGCAGGGCAATTAATTTTGTTGGTGGTGGGCATGGGGGAAGGTCTTGGAATTACACATTTGCTGTGGATAAGAACTCTCTAGTTCTTCAAGTGAGGAGCTTGGTGCAAAGTGAAAGGTAGAAGAGTCCCCTCTTTGAAGTCAGAATGCTGAAGAGAAAGTCACCTGTTTGCAGGGTGAAAAGCCATTGATACATTCAGCTGGTGCAGGAAAGGAAAGAGCTGCTCTGTGCTACTGCCTGCAGCATTTGGAGCTGGCATTTTGGGTCCTGAAAACCTTGAGTTCCACTGTTGTCAGCAGAGCTACTCAGTAGACTATGAGGTCCCTTAGAGTGGATGCATATAAATGTGGGTAAATTCTGACTGTGTGTGGCTGAATCATCAGCAGTGTCAGAAGGGTGTAGTACGGTTCTACTGCCCTCCAGGTACAGAAATTTTACACCACTGCAACTCTAATGACATAAATACAGTTACTCCTGATTTAAATGAGGAAAATTGTGTTCCCTCTGAACAGCAACTTGATAGTATACATGGCTTTCAAAGAGCTTTCCTTTTTCCCTTTTTTTTCTTTTTTTTCTACTTTTTTTTTTTTTTGTTTTGTCTGAAGAGTGGCTGGGGTAAGCAAAATGAATAAAAATCAAGGCTAGAATTTGTGTCTTCTGGCTTCTTATATTCTGCTTAGAAGAATAAGCCATGCCAAGAAAATGGGACTCAGGGAAGCCAAGTGAAGTGTTAGTGATATGGAAATATATCAGCCATCACAAACAAACTACCTTAATTAAAGTGCTCAACGCTAATCTAATATAAAAGCCTTGTAAATACCATAAAGAGGCTGAACTAATTTTTTTCTTAGATTGCAAAACTGGTTAATATGATTTAACTTACCATGACAAAAACCTGTGGAGGAATGAATTTTCATTGCTGTTTACTAGTGAATAGGGGTTTGGCTACATACACTGTTTAATTCACAGAGTAGGGATTCAGCTTTTTCCATTTTATTTAATTCGAAATGTTTTGACAGCTTAACTTGCTATCACTTAAAAGTTTAATCAGTCAGACATTTAGGGGAAGCCGCTCAGCTAGTATGAATCTTTCTGGGGAAAGTCATCAAAAAAGGCATACCAATTATTGCTAAGGGGAGGATTCATGACGTTAAACAAAATATGCTGAACCCTGTAGCCAGCTGAGTTTAACCATCTGATACTGCCTATGATGTCATTTTCAGAACTCTGTTCTTTGACATCAAGAGGAACTGAACTGGCCTGTCAGCAAGTTCATGTGCTGGTTTTTAAAAATCATGTTAAGCTAAACATGGCCACCAAAAAGGATGCCATGACAGTGTTGGTATTGCAATATACCAACACTGTGATAACCAGAATTAGATGAAAGAGCCTGCAGTTATACTACAACTGAAATAATGAATTTATTTTTCCTTGAGTTTAGGTGGGTTTTTTTTTTTTACTTAAGGAAAGGAAATTTCTGTACGCAGTCAAAGGTAGACAGCTCTGCCAGAAAAGTTTTGCTAAGAGCTACTATTTCTAATAGCTTAAATATCACTTCAATTTGCATTGTGTATAGAAAATAATATCTTTATTCTTTATCAGAAACTGGGTGTCCTTCGTTGTCTCAGTGAACCTTATTCTATTTCTT
>VZTN01003455.1:0-68776 GCA_013400515.1 Erpornis zantholeuca | reverse complement strand
CCTTATTCTATTTCTTGATTTAGAATGTGTGAATGGAAAAGGTGAATTATAATATCTTAATCGTGTATTAAAAACTGAGAAACTTAAACCCCTATTATTCATCCTTTATAGCAGTTTTTATTTTTAAGTTGGTAAACTTTTCAAATTATTTGTTGGAATACTGTCTAGTTTTGATGACCTTTTTCAGTGCTTTCTGGCATTGACTTATAAAGGCTTTTCACTATGACAAGTCACACATTCTGGGAGGAAATGATTCTGCTTAAAAACTGTGGTTAAGCCCAGTTCTGTAACTAGTTTTCTTTTTTTTTTTTCCTTTTTTTTGGGTTACAGTATATCAAAATTAGTTTAATTTCATGGTCACATGAAAAGACATTATTCCTATGGGATGACTCCGTGTGAAATGACCCATAACAGCAGAACTGGCCTTTAATTTGCCCTTCCTCCCCAGGAAGCATTGGTGGAGATGACATAAGCTGCAGCAAGACATCTCCCAGGCAGTCAGACTGCTGTGTTGTCACCCTTCCCCATCTCTTTGTTGGCTCCACACCGTCCATCTCCTTGACTTCTGTGATGGTTTTGCTTCGTTATTTTACCTTTCCCATTTTCTCTCTCCTATCCTCTCCTCAGTCATGATTGTAGTGGGTAGCAGAGAAATGCTCCCTCAAAATCACCTTCCCAGTGGAGTAGCTGAGGGCTATAGACACTAACACGAGTGTTAAGACACTGAGCCTCTTTCTCAGCTTTAAATTCTGTCCACTTCATTAACTGAGGCTCAATTTTTAATCCCCTTTTGCTTTGTAAGCTTTGGGAGAACCTTCTTTTCTGTGCCCCATATTGATGTTGGGCTGGGGATAGCAGAACAAATGGTTGCTTGTTGAAAGCAGCTTTTCCTTAGGCAAAATTCCTTTTGATATAATCCGGGGGCAGAACCCATCCTTGTCAGTGCTGTCGCCTTTGCTGGCTGTACCAGGCGGAGAATTGATTGATTTTTTACAATGTTTTAAAAAGTTTCTGATGCTGACCAATTCTGTAGGACATGATCCAACAATTCTGAGTTATTCCACCCAGTTTAAGTGCCAGTTTTTCCCTGCTGGATTTGGAGATTTGACCCAATGACCAGAGTGCCTCGCTAAGTGCAGGATCAGCCATGCCTGTGGTAACATCTTCACAGCATACTGAAGAATTTAAGTTATCTGAACTTTAAAATCATCTACTTCATCCTCCAGGAAAATTCAGAGTGGGAAAGTAGAAAATAAAGGAACTTAGAACCCCTATCACAAATGACTGGTGGCTTTAAAATATATAGTTACAAAAGTCTTACAAGAAGAACCTCTGATTAATAACTAACAATAATTATTGCATGTACAAAGAGCTGCAGTAAATCCTGTACAATTTTTGCACTTTGGAAAGAGTATTGTTTTGTTTCATATCACATAAATTTTGTTGAGTAGAGGAAACACTGCTTCCCTGGTGCTTTTGTTTTTCCCTCTGGATTGTAGCAATGGAGCACTTGCATGTTGTGTTTGATGCCTTGCATGATAAAGACATGCAATGGCAAGTTCCAGTCTGCATGCTGCTTAATGAATGTTTTCCTTTTCTCTCCTTCCCTGTTATGTGCTTACAGAAGACAACTATGTGGAAGGTGGGTGCTTTCTACCTTATTTTCCTAAGCTCTTGTTTTTCCCTGCTGTTCAGTGGGGTTTTTTTTTACCTTCTGCTTAATGTTACAAAAGTACACATATCATTCAGTACGGTAAGTGGCATTTTTTTCCCCCATAAATGCATACAAGTTTATTAAATAATTGTGATTTATTTTTTCATACAGAACTCAAGCAATGCTCATTGGCCTTATTGCTCTAATTCCAGAATATCCCCACTGAAACAAAAGGATTTGTACTCGTATGACTCATATAATATCCAAAATCTTTCCAGAGATTTGAAGGACTGATTTCTTCTCATGTTCTGTATGAAAAACACTTCAAGAAACTACTTGTGTCATCAATGTGGGGCCTAAATCCTCCCAATAAGATAGCAATGCATGTTAAATTCACATCTTTTTATTGCTTAGGAAAATGGAAAGCGCTTTTCTCTTTAATAGCACAAACCTTGCTTACTGTAATATCCTTTACAGCACAAAGCTTTAGGAAAAAGGGTTTTCTGTATAACTTTTTATCATAATGCACTTGCCTTTGGACATTGTGAAAGAACCAGCGTGTGATTTTAGTAATTATGTTGGTATGTAATTGAGTCCATTTAAAGAAAGTATGGCATAGGGCAGTGGAAATTAAGGCACAATGCCATCTACCCTGAATATTGGTAAGTAAGTCTATTAGCTGGTAAAATATGCAAATAAATGATGGTTTTAAAGTCTTTTTTCTTATAAGCCAAGAAGTGCAGGTGCTCTTTTATGTACAAATGTTTTTAAAAATCTCTCTGGGGTGAATCTTTGCATACTGGATAAACTATTATCTATTAGAAAAAAAGTTATTTACCTATATAAACTGAAAAATTGCTTTCATTTTGCTTTCATTCCAATATTTTAAAACCTATTTTAAAAGCAAGGACTTTGTAAACTAACTCATGTGCAAAGTGTCTGCCCTGGAATGACTCTGACCCAGGGAGCTCATGTGAGCCACTTGGGCCTGAGTTCATTCAGGTTTCAAGTCACCATGGGCCACTGCCTGCCTGTTCTGGGGTGATCTTCTCAAGAAGCCTTGAAGTGCTGGTGCTTCATTTCTCTCTGCTGCTGTATTCAAGGATGAAGACAGGTGCTCAGATTTAGCACATAGATGATGCTCTGCAATTTTACTAATATATATGTTATTTCAAAGAGAAAGGAAATTCAAACAATTCTGGTGCTTTACTTGTGTGCGCTGTCATGCTCGTACACGTCAATAAAATTTCATTTTCATTGTGAGATAAAAAAGCATTCAACAACACTGGGATAGAAATTCTAGCTGAAAACCATAAAAGCCTAGAAATAACTACCTAATCTTGTATTTGATCTGTGCATAAAACTCTTACTGGTGTCAGCATGAGCCTCAAAATTTGAATTAGGTTCAGTACAACTAGATAAGGAGGTTCAATTGCATTTCACGTATTCATTTATGCCCAACAGTACAAGATAAAACCTGGATAACAGTTAATCCAGACTTTACCTGAATCTAATTCTTAAAACTGCAACCTTAAATATATTCCAACACAGGTCTGGATACTTATGCATACATTAATCTTACAAAGCATGAATATGTAAAGAATGGAAGCATAAAATGGTATATCCAAAGCACAACTTGAAAACTGAGCTAAAGTTTTTCATCTTTGATCTCTGTGATATCTGAGCATCTCTGTAAATTGAGTGACATAAGCAAAAAGAAATATGTAGTATTCAATTTTGTATATAGTGCTGGTAAAAAAGACTACGGTTTATTCATTTTACTGAAGTTGTACTAGACTTTAGCACCTTCACTGCAGGTTTATCATGTTTAAATTTTGTTTTGGCCCATGTTCTGCATGGAACTCACACACCAAACTATGACAATATCCTATCTTCATATCCCTTTCCACTATCCCACCCTTAACTCTCCTCTCAGAGCCAAGTTCAGGAGAGAGTTGAAGTGGTCACATATGAGGAATTCCTTCTAAATCTTGAATTCCTAATTCACAAGGAAATTGAAGTAATGGTGCACAAATGAGTATTTTCAATGTATGGGATGCCTACACATGGCTACTTAAGGAAGAAAATTCCCAGGTCTATTTGTTGTGTTATTCTCTATTACGAGCAGGCTTTCATTTTGCAAAGCTAGCCATGATTGCTGTCATGGCAGATTTAGCTGTGTGAGTTTAAACCACTCTGTGCAAGGAACAGGTACAGTACTAGTAATTCTTCACTCTTCCATAGCCTTCGTCCATAGATTGCAAAAATAGAAAATAAGGTAAGTATCATTATGTGCCTTTAGCAAGGAAGGGTAGGTGACCTTACTGCTTGCAAATAAAGTGACACAGAGTCAAACAAAATACAGTGACTTGAGGAGTAGTACTGAATTTTTTAATCTGTAGATGTTTGGTTTGAGCAGTGTATGTCTTTTACATTCACTCGACTGCCTTTTTTCATTGAACAACACTGTAAGTGACTCTTAAAATTCAAGTAGTTTTTATGATGTTTTCAAGAGGCCCTTCTGCTATTTTTTTTTTTAAATTATGTAAGAGTCATCTATTTGCAACTGACCAATTTCACGTATCATTTTAACAAAAATAGTAGCTATCAAGCAGTGATAATCTGAAGCTAGACTTTTTTTATGTTCACAGAGCTATGAAGTTCATATGTAAATGTGAGCTAATAAGAGATCACATTCTTTGCATTCCTCTTGGAGACAGGACAGTGATTTTTTTCATACCTTCAGAGCTGAAAGAGCTCACATTAAATAGTGGCTGAAAAGTCACTGTTTAATTAGAGAAAAAGAAATTGTAATATTTGACTGGTTTCACTTTTCCTCTATTAAATAGAGTAAGTGTCAAGTCAAAAGTCTGAGATTTCTTGCTATAGTTGCTAATACCAAAAGTTGAAACCCAAAAGACAAATTAATCAATCATGAGAAGAGACAGATACTTCCAAAAGGCTGCTTATCAGGAGACCCTAGAACGGACGCCCAGCACAAAATAATGAATTAATCTGGTCTTTATACTTTGTTTATTGAGCAAGCCTCTCTTGCAGCAACACTTACAGAGAAAGAACACCCATGAAAACATTTCTATTCTCTTTCCCAAGCTGCAAACTGCCAGTACAGCTGTGTGAATGTTTCCCAAGCAATGCTGATGCAGGCATCCCTTCAGGATCACAGTCAGCTTTCGTTTACATTGCTGTGAGCCCCAGGTAATCCCACCAGCTGCAGAGCCCTGTATTTGGAAACAGAATTTATTGCACAAGAGATGAGGCACATCAGGCCCTTCAGTTTAACTACACATCTAAAATGGGTGACATTAAAAAGCAATAATTCAACAAAACCATTGTTAGTGTACTTGGAACATCACTTGAGATTTGGAACTGATAAGAGACGAATCCTTTCAGACTGATTGCAGTCGGGAGTATCTTCTTTGAACTAGCCCCAAGTAGTGTGAGTCATTTGTGCACCTAATTTTCTTTGTGAATTAGAAATCACAGAAACTCTCTCTAGGAAGTCTGCTTTCCAATAAAGAGAAGGATATTTGATTGCTCGCCTTCTTTGTGTGAATTAATTGCAATTAAGAAAATGATGTATGGCTTTTGAAGAAGAGGAGCACATTTAACACATGAACAATTAATAACTTCTGAAATGGATCCTAAAACAGCTAATTTCAACAAGAATAAGCCTGTTTATTAAATCAGATATAAAAAGTACAAAACCGTCATATATCTAGAAAAAATATTCTCCCTGTGTCACATTATACTCAGTGAGATTTAAGTATCATTTTATTATCATGAATTAAAAAAGCTGAATATTTTTCCTTAACGAGTAACAAAATCTGGCTCTGGATGAGTGATTATCATTATGGACATCTGCTTTGAAATGCCACTAGACCTATTCTGGTATGATGGGATTTCATCTCACAATACAAGTATGAAGCAAAATCTATTTCTCACAGATTTATGAAGTAGTTGCAGAAGCTGTCACTTAAATTTTCTTTATTACTATGTATTTTATATTGCATATGTAATAATTTGCCATCTCTGGAACAAATTCATTCTACTGTCACATTTCACACAAATAAGGAGACATTGCATTATCATTTCAATGTGATGAAAAAATTTTATTTAATTACCTGAAATGCTCATTTTTATGAGGGGAAAAAGATCAGACCCAGCCCATTATTCAGGTTTAAACTTCTACAGGGTTTAAACACCATTTCACATATAGAGGACAGAGAGTCCTCCCAGCAAAGTGTTCAAAATAATATAATCAAAATATGATAAAGACAGACGGATTATTAAAGGAATTGGTTGGATTTGAAAGCATTTTATTATTTTCTGTCATCGCAATTACTGCACAGAAAAAAATACTCAACAAAACAGCACCCAGTGTTTGAATTGCAGTTCTGTTACTCGTAGCCCAAAGCATTCCAACCAGTGGTTGAAAAATGCTCTTTGATTTCCCTCTGTGATACAGACATCTCATAGGAAACAGATGCCTGTCACAGAACATTTTTGTCAGTGTGACAACACCACCTTCCCGTGCTCCCTTGTTCATTGCTGACTGTGCTCTTGTTTCCCTTCAAGGTCTGGCGCACCTGATGATGGGCGACCAAGGTATGGGCTCTGTTCCTTTTCCACTCTGCTTTCATTGTTTCTTCTTGTTCTGTAGCTGCTTTGAATCCATCACTGCAACCGATGGGCAAATGCTTGAAAGCTGTCTTTGGCTGCAAAGAAACACATGGTTTTAGTCACATCTTTTTCTTGTTTCATTTTTTGGTTTTGTTTTGTTTTGTTTTGTTTTTGTTTGCTCTGTAAGCTTTTGTCCTTCCTGCCTCCTCAACTGCCCTTCTTGCAATACAATAACTAAAAAGAGGTGAGACAAATAAGAAAGTTATGAAGAAAATTTCATGTGTTTATCAGAAAATACACTTATGGGTGATTCTATAAAAGATTAACAAAGTGCAAGGCCTCTCTTTAGATAGTTCCTGAAAGAAGATACTCCTCTTGTCATATTGTACACATTGAAGAGCCCATTTGCATTAATGCATGGCTGATTGGAATTGTGCAGAAAGCACCTGCTCCTGGCTTCTGGAATGCTGAGAGTATAATCTTGCTACCTAACAAAACCAGTGATTTTTTCCTCCTAACCATTGTCCATGTTACCTTTGTGACAGTCTTTCTTATCTAAGCATGGGTTATTTCTGTGTTTCTCTGCATGTACATGATTGGGAAGAAATAAACTAAATCCCTAATATGACACTGATTGCATCTCCATTTGTCTTCAGACACTTACCTTATATTTTGTCTCTTCATGTTCAGATACTATTGCATTTACATGTACTCATGACTCTTACTGCTGTTTCTCTCCTCTTCTTTATTCTCTTTTTGTCTGGAAATGCTTTCTTCATGGAACCATTTCACCAAATCCATAGGTAAAAGTAAAGGTATTACATGATTTTCTTTATTTTTTAATGCCATCAGTATACTTTAATGTATGTATAAATAATGCAAGTAAATGTAAAATTTTTGCACTGATAACATGAGGTAGGTATATTCTTACAGTAAATATTTCACGGATATCAAGGTAAGGAGAATTATCCTGAAGTCCAGGCTGACCATTTTCAAAGTTTGTCTCCTGCTTTTGTGAGAGATGTAAAGCTTTGCCAGAGATAAAAGAGGCTACAGTTATAGGAAGTGTTCATGATGAAATAACAGCCACATTTTGAGGTATGCCTTTTTCTGTTCTCAAAGTGTTGTAGTCTAAACCACCAGATACAGAAAAAAAAAAAAGAAAAAAAAACCAGGAAAAAAAGCATAATGTTGTTCAGTAGAGACTCTCTGGAGATAATCTGTCCAGGGTTAGTCCACAGCTTGATGTACGTTTTAAAGGGGAATAGCTCTAAGTTTAGCAAGTCTTTGCCCTGAGAGTTTCCCTATATATTAATCACTTTGAGCCTATCTGAGATAAGAATTGGACAAAGGACTGAGGGAGAATAAAAGCCAAAGAGAAGTGTGGGATTTCTTTCAGGTTTTTTTTTATTCTTTTTGTTTCTTTATGTAAGGAATGCCAGCCGTGTTTACTTCCCTTCTCCCAGAGGAAACAGTGCAATAGGGGCAAGATTTTTTTTCTCTATAAATAAACACCAGGTTTTGTTACAAGGACACTTGTTCACAGGCATTGTGTAAATATATTTTTATGATAAGAAGATGGTCATTAAAAGCCATTTAATCTCTGTCACATGTGATGAATAATACAGTTCTATTCATCTTAAGCATTTGTCAGGGGGTGTGTATTCATTGTATGTATCAGAATTCAAATCTGCATGGTCCTAGTTAGTTGCAAATAGTCAAACTAACTAGTTAAATTAGAAACAAACTTCCAGGTTTGCTGGTGTCTTGGCTGATTTAGTGTTTCCATACCTAGAAAATTCATGTGATGCAGACTGTAAATACAGATCTGTAGTGTCTCATTTCTCCTCATATTGGACTCCCTGGAAAGACTCTGTACCTGTATAGTTGGGATACCATTTAAAGGGTTGTGTGTGTCCTGGAACTCTACATCTTGCTTAGCTAAAGGTTTTAAGCAAGTATGAAAAACAATCTGCTGATTTCTTTTTTTTATAGGATAATTTTGTTCAGTATGCTGTATCCTTTTGTTTTTCTTAATTGTACCTAGTATGTATGACTTCCTTGTCACTTATTATTACTATCTTATTCCTAATCAGTAGATATCCTGGCTGCAGTTACCTTAAAATGACATTTTGTATTAACCAAACCTTGACATTATAGATAATTTTTATTAAAAATGCAGTATTATTTTTCTAGATTGTTCTGTACACAGAATAAATGATGTAGTGTGCGTGACACCAAAGGGTTTTTTTGTATGAAAGGATTAAAATATAAATATTATTAATATTTATTATTAATAGTAGCTGATCTGGAGAGGAAATTTTTAGCAAAACAGAAACTTTTCAAATATTGTGCAACATTTAGATATTTAGATATTTATATTTTTAATGGTTTAACAACTATATTCACCCACAATCACCTTGTATATATTAGTTTCATTTAGTGTTCAATAATGTGCCATGTTACATAATTTACATAAACACCAGTCACCAGTGATCTAATCATTTGACTACATTTTTCTTTTCATATTTTGATTTTTATTAGATTTATGCAGTTAGTATAGAAATAGTCATTACTGTGTTTTGAGAATCACAATATTTCTGCACATATAATGGTGTATATTTGGTCAAATGGATGGAAAGTGTTTATGGGTGTTCCAACTCCAGTTGCTTGTAACAGAAAACATCCCTGAATATTGAACCATGTCCTCAACCAGCCAAAAATAGCCTCATTTTTTTTGAGTACCCTGAAACTTTATTAATATCAGCTATTGCAACATGTGGCCTTGAAACAGTTGAGATAACACACATTCATAACACATGACAATATGAAAAATTAGCAGGGTGATGGAAAGGAATGAAGGGAAAAAAGAGGAAACACCTTCATTATAAGTTCCGTTCCTTTAGAGGTATGCAAGGTCAGTAATTGCAAAATTCTGGGTGATTATATCATGAATTAATCTTATTTTTGGAAATATAAGCAATAAAATGCTTTTCAGAAGCTTTACAATTTAATTTGTCCTGAGGAGTATAAAATGATGAAGTATCACCATCTCCTTTAATTGTGTAGATATTCTTTGGGGTATTGGAAAAGGAAGAAAATATCAGTGTATCTGCAGAATTAGGGCAGCATGTTAACAAGATAGGGACGTGTGTTGACAGAGGAAAGAGAGTTGAGACAGCCCCTCCAACTGGGCAAGCAATACAAAATCCAGTACCATCTCACAAGGCCCCTGATGTTTGTCATTTAGTTATAAATCTATATTTACAACTGGATAAAATTACTCCCTGTAGATGCTATGCCTAATTCGAGGAAGAGCTGCAGTCTGTTAGTTATACTGGCATTCATTTATTTTCTGATAAGCACCATATATTCAGAAGTACTTAGAAATTCCTTTTTCATCCCCTGGACATAACCTGCCTGTATAGAACTTTAGCAGCAGGATTGTCACAGCTCTGATGGTGAAAAGGACATAGGCAAGAAAAGGTTTGTAAATGGTGTTCATGTTTTTGTTAGACCACATGAAAATGCTACTCAGAACAATTTTTTTAATTCGAAGCAATCCTTAAATCTGCTGTTCATAACAGACAGATTTGTTTGCCCCACAGAAATTTGTGCCCAAACAAATTTTGCCTGTTGGAGGTGATCTAAAACCACCATTTCCACCTATAGGCCTTACCTCGTCAAAGGCATGCAAGATTATTTTGTGATGAATAGCAATGCAACTAAATTGACATGGCAGCTAATGTAAACCATTCAGTTTCTTTATCAAAAAAAACAAAAACAAAAACAAAAAACAACAAATCCCATCTCCTCCTTTTCATATTCTTTTGGTGAGCAATGAAAGGAATTTATAATTCAGAAACTACAACAGTGACGTGTATTATGTTGTTTTTATACTGCAGTTCTCTTAAGCCTATACGTATTTTTACCTATAGTTTATTTCTATGTAATTATCATACTTTTGACTTAATATATTACTCATTATATACCTAAATACTATGTTCATACTCCTGTTCTATTATTTTAGAAATTTTGTGCAGCTTTAAATTGTACATGAGTCACTCAGGTTCGTAAGAAACTATTAAAGGTAGCTAGCTGAGCAATAAGCGTTTCTACCAAAAGATTGATAGTACAACTGCAATTTATTGTATTAGATTGCAGGCTTTTGATGTGCTGTTATTTGCTATACTGTGTATAAATACTGAAGAAAGACTTCAGAATGGCAATTCATGTGCATGTCAACTTCCTTGACAAAGGAGGGCAAGTTTTTTATTGCACAAGCTATCATACAATATCTGTAGCACCAAAGTGGCGCCACTAATTTGTTAATTATCAGTCACACAATTCATTTGACAACTGGAAAAATAGAGCACTGAAAAATAAAAGCAATTTAAATAAATCCTTAAACAATCCTGAGCATAGAAGTGGTATGTTACAGCTAAGTGATTATGTCATGATTAAGTAGCGCTTGTGTCATGCGATGCAAATCTTACCTTGCGCCAGTAACCTCCCCTAACATCAAACTGTGTGGAGTTCAGTCATTAACTTTCCTGCCACCACAAGTTCATCTTACTGTGATGACTTTCATTTTTGCTCTGGTTTCGAAGAACTGAAATGGCCTTGGCTTCTTGCACTCTGTTCTTTCGTGAATCGTTGAAATGCCTGTCCTCTCCTCATCTGCTTTTGTGCGTGCTGCTTCAAAGTGGGCCTGGGAGACACCCACCCCCCGGCCTTCCCTGACCCAAGCCCCAACAGTCCAGAAGCTTTTAAATGCTTTGGTGCAGCCCTAGGCACAGCTCCTTGTTTTTGGCTCAGTGCCCTGTTGACATGGATTCAGTTTCATGCCTTCTCAACTGCAGCTGGCTTTTGCCGGGGAAGCGCAAAACATGGATGGAGGGCATTCCTGACTCTCTGGACTTGTTCACACAGTTATATATCCTAGGTGATAGCAGCTGATTGGAAAGACTCCCTGCTAGAACTGAAGTGAGGTAATTTAGGGGTTTGACACACAATGGGGTTGCCAGGGTCGGGTAACTGAAGTTGTTTCTAGATGACGTTACAGGAGAAGAATGGATAACTCAAGCTTCCCCACTCAATCCCATAGTTTCTTCTATTGATTGAAAGGAACAAATCAACAAGGTTCAAAAGTTTACCCTCCACTGAATACATTTTGAAAGTCTTGGAAAATTTACAAAATTATGAGCATAAAAATTTAGAAAATGTTCTGTATAAAATTACTGTTATTCTTAATGAGCATTAGCTTTTTAAAATAAATTAATGAGCTTTAAATTCAAAGTTTCTCTGAGTACTCCATAGAGCAGAAGCTACACATCATATCTCTTCTATGGTGACTTCTTTTTTTCTAAAGAACTTCATAAGTTTAGTTAAATAGAGGCTGCTGTTCACCAAAAATATTATAATTAAGTATTTGTGTGTAACCCATGACCCCCTGCCTACAAATACATGTTCCAATAAATATTTATACTATCTTTATATTTGTATGGTTGATATGTTCAAACTTTGGTTGAATATCATAATGAACTATACACTAAATTTTATTGTGATGCTTTGAAGCAAGTAATTTCCTTGCACTTCAGGGTGTGATATCCTGCAACCCTGGAATATTGACATTTGAAGCTGCAGATTCAAATTTATGTTGAAATGTTATCAATTAAGAGTCCCTAAGGAGAAATAAAATGCTGCAGGACATGATTGCTGAAGAAGTTTTCTATCTGAAGGACATGGCTTAGAAGAAACCAATCAACATCAGGAACAAAAATGCAAATTCTTCCTTGAGACACACATACTCAAAATTTTATCTGAGATGGCTGATTCCTCATCAGCAGTGTGAAAAGAAATTGTAAGGACCTGACACAAATACCAAGAAAACTTTCTGAAGAAAGGGGAACACACTTATTTTTAAAACAGCCACCATATGGTAATATCCAATCCACACCATGAGTTCTAGTTCTTACCACCATGAAAATAAAGCATTTACCATGTTCTGAATCATTCTGATGTCACTCAAAATTATTATGTAACATGTGTGTTTTTCATATACTTCCCATGGTTTTAGAGACGGAAAATAAATGTGTAACCATGAAGGATTTAATGTAAAAAAAATGTCGTATTTGCAAATGTGTAGATTTCTCTTTGGTCGGGAAAATACTGTGGTGGGAGATAATATCTAAGATTTTGGCTTCCTCAACACAAGGCTGCACTTTGAGCATAGGTTTATCCAGAAGACAGGTATGCTGACAGAGAACCTTTCAAAATAATATTAAAGCTCTTTCAAGATGAAGGATGTGTATTTCAGGCCAAAAAGTATGAGGGGATTTACTGGGGATGGAAAACAGTTAAGCTGTTACTCTGAAAAGGTAAAGAAAGGTACAGCAGGTAAGCAATAAGGAAATAGGAAAACCTAGCATTTATTCTTTAAAGCAAACTTTTCTTTTAATGTATATATAAATGTACATAGAAAATGAGAATTTAAAGCTGCAATGGTCTGTATCTTTTTGCAGAGTGAAATTCCATGAGAGTTTTATACATATTTCATAGATATTTCCAATGAAACACGTATTTGAGAGAGTTGTATTCCTTGGGTATTGGAATATCCTTGGATCTCCTTGTGAGACAGATACATCAGCAGTGACACTAAAGATTTTCATTTCACCCTAAGATTGCACTGTGTCTTCCTAGGATAAAATTCAGTCCTTGAAATCTACAAGAACAACTAAACAAATGAGCCCAATAGAATCTAATTTCTATTATTTCAATGAAAATCAAAAGTAATTGGAAATTATTGTTCATCTCACTCAGAACAGAAGTCTCAGCTGATTTTAACATTAATCCAATCAATCACGCTCAGTGGAGGTTCACAAGCTAAGTGGAAAAAAATTAGAGCCCCAAGGAAGAGTATTTTCAAACATCTCTAGGATTTGTCTATATGCAGGATTACAAAATTCTGGACTAAACTTTGTCACAGTTTCTAAAGGAACTAAATCTAATGAAAATGAAGAACTCTTAAGAAGACTGCTCTAGAATTGTACTGGTATAACTGAAAATGGGGAGTATGCCCTCTAAATGCACATCATAATGATATTTTTCTACCAAGAAAGACTCCTTAGAAAGGAATTGAAAAAAAAAAAAAAAGTAGTCAGGTCAGAATTGATCTTGTAGAAATAAGAATGCTGCATACAAATTTTTTTAACCTACTCTTTACAGGAGTTTTCTTTGGCAGCAATAACATACTCAAGTACTTAGAAACTACAGAAATTTGAATTATTATCCACTTGTCTTTCAACTCTTTTAATTAAACAATGTATTTTGCACTGATCCTACTAATACACTTCTTTCCTGATTTTCAAAGTCTTCCATAACCATGATCTTAATTGCTTGTAGGTAGCTTTCTATGGGTACTTCAGGGTCCACCTAGAGCAATTAAGCAGAACAGCGAAATTGTGCAGTGAACTGGGAAGTTCAGGAGCACAAAGGAGGACTCTCATAGGAAATGAGTGCAGAGCATGGAATGCAGAGTTTACTATGAAATTCTGCCTTCATCATTCTTTTAATGGTTTTCATAGATACCAACCTGTTATCCAGATATGCTTTTTTCAGACTTGGGAGGAAACAAAAGTGACTGAATCTTTTTATTGAATTAATTTATTCTAGTGAAAGGAGTCCTTTCTTCCTCATTAAAGCTATATTCAGGGTAAGGGTTTTTTTCTGTTGGCACTCACTGACAACAATTTTCTGATCAGCACTGCATTTCATTTAAAGGCAGTTTTTGTAATTTGCTGCTATGACTTAGAGGTTCTGGTGCATTTTTTTGCCCACTGAAAGTAGACATTTATTCTTTAAAGAAAGGAAGCATCTGGACTTTTTCACTGGCAACTAATAAAGCTGTATAGAAGCAACCTTGGATAACAAGAGCTTACCACAGAACACCTGGCACTGTTGGCATCACAGCATTGACTTCAGTAGCTTCTCTGTATTGGGGGTGGGAGGAAATAAAAGCAGCTGGGTCTAATTCCTTTCATCTGCTTTTGCATATTCTTCAGACAGAGGGGAGTCTGCCTGAAAAGCAAAATTCACCATTGAGTATAGGTCTGGAAGATTTTCACTGGAGTAACCCTTAGCCAATACGTCTGTCCTGAATTCCCTATCATGATCCATGGTTATTCCATTTCCAGGAGCATCCACCCAACGGAAAGGAAGATAAATATCTTTCTGTGACCATTAATATTCTGCTTCCAAATCTCCTTTTAGCTGAAAAAACCTGAGAGGTTCCCAATGACAGCTATGCTGGCACTTGCATGACCCCACCCCAACCAACAGTAACATCTCTCTCTAGGACTAGAAGTCAGGAAGAATTGACTTGATTTCCTACTTCATTGAACCTGAGTGTCTTTGTTGGGAAGAACCTGAAAGGTTCTATCAAAAAGGTGCCAGATAAGAGCTTTTGATCTCAGAAAAAGAGCATTGCAGGCATTTTGCTAGTAATACAAGCTGGTCTTTTGATTTTCTCTCTTCATGGCTCTGCTTAAGCACTTGGTCTTACCAGGTACTTACAACGCACATTTAGTATTACCTCAAGTCCATAAGAAATTTTTTAAAGAAACCCCACCAAAGTAATTTACAGGCAAATAGCCATTGAAAAATATGTTTACAAGTTGTGATTTTACTGTTGAAAGTGTGAAAAACAAAGCATAGGTTAGTTTTAAAGCCAAATGCCTGTTTGACAATGCTATTTGCACTATGAATGGATGTTTATTTAAATGGATATTTGATAACTGCAACTACTGGCTAGTTGTTGTGTTGTTTTCAGTTTTAGAAGAGTGATTTGGCTGTAGATATATTGAACTGTAACACTAGGATATTTTTACATCATCACAAAGGGGAAGGGATATTTCAAAAAGTTATACTTTAATTTAACCTTCTTTTACCCGAACACCCCCACATCATTGTGGTACAAGCAGTGAACTGGTGCTTTCATTTCATCCAAATGCTTGTGCCAACCATTAATTTTGCAGATATCCTTTTAAGTTCTTACATCATTATGCACCTTCAAACACAGAAAATGCACCTGTGACTGTGTCAGTTGTGCACTGATATTTTTTAATGTCCTTAGCAGGATTTTGTCTCTATACTTCTCTGCAGTGAATTATTCAAATAAGAATACTGTCCATGACTGTGACTGTATGATAATATTGGAAGAAAATTTGTATTTCAGAAAATAATAATGTAAAAGTATCTAAGAGCAAGATTGGACCCACGAAGTTAGACTCAGAAATTAGTAATTTTGTAAGATTCTTGTGCAACACATTTATCTGTATAGATCTGTTTTATGTATCCAGACATCCTATGTAAGACAGGAAGATATCTATGGCAAATCTATATTCTGAACATTACATAAAGCTACCTGAGTCCCACTATTATTCTACTGCTACATAGTTTCCCAGAGCAAAGAAGGGGCTCTTCAGGCTACTGTGAAGAGGATAAATCCCTGTATTCATTTTGAAAATATTGGAAAGTACTGAATACTGTGGAGTAAAACACAGTAAGTTATTTGCAATTCTAAAGGACAAATTCCTCAACAATTTTCCTTAGCATGTGCACATTTACCATACATACATGGAGCTGCATTCAGGATGTAGTCACATAAGCAGGTAAATAGAACCTGCTGTGCTTCATCAGTTTACCTCTCAGAAATGGCTCTCAGGTTTTTTAACACTTTATATGATGACAAATATGTAATAAAAATTGCTCATGTGTCATTATGTGTCATTTATTCTCTCTTCCAGGAAAACACATGTATTTGGTGTTTATCCAGTGCTCTAAAATAGCTGATAGAATTACACCTTGCTAACAAGACTATTCATTTTGGTTGTCCCTGAAATGAATAGGCTTGTTAAAGAAACAGGTTTTTGAGAGCTCTGCATTTATTGAGATGTTATAAAAGCAAAATGAAAGTTTAATTAATATTTTCCTTTTCAAAACACCTAAAAGATCTGTACATCAGCCCTATAGCTTTTAATAAGTACATATAACTCTCAGAAATGTACATATATCTAGGTCATGCTAATTATCCACCTTGGGAGGCAAGAATGCTCCCATACTCCTCTACCTAGTTGGCATACTCTTGAGACCCAAGTCAGAAGAGCGAGCTTCAGAAAGTCTAAAAATACATTTCCTAGGTTCTTAGCCATTAAACTGCTTAAAGAGGAGGTCTCTCATGTACTAGCTGACAGCCTGTAATTTGTATTATGCAGGAAATGAGACTAGATAATCAAAAACAACCTTTGTGGCCTTGAAGCCTATGAATCACACAGAACAGAAAAATTACTGTGGTAACATGTAAAGAAAATTGTCAGACCTTAAAAGAGCCACACCAGTTTTGCTTTATTAGTGACATTTTTATTGTGTTTCTTGTCTAGATGGAATTAGGTGTCAGTGAGCTCCCCCAAGTCAAGCCCTTATGGACTAAGTGGAAATCCATTCAAAGCATTCCCTTATGCCAGGATGTAACATGAAAACTGAAACACCTTCATGGGAAAACCTCAAACATGTATGGAAGTGTGAATCAAAGGGAGATTAATCTTTCTCGAACTTCAACACTTTGCTGTGGTTATTTATTTTGAATACTTTAAATTGAATATCGCAGTTAATCTCATTTTCAGGAGTGTTATGCCTTTCAGTATTTTTATTTTATGTGGGTTCTCATAACACATTTACAACAGGATATGGAGGTCTTCAATTTATACTGTAAGAAATGAGCTTACCATGTCATACAGTGACTGCTACACCAGATAAACCCTGGGCAAAACATTGCTGTGAATTATCTGTGCAGCAAAGCTGGAGCTGTCCATTTCTGCCCTTTTATGCAGGGAAAAAACGTATATGCAAAGCTGACAAATTAAATGAGGACTAGAAATTGTGATCTAATCTAAGAAATGTTATAAACTAGAGGGTGACAGTCCCATAATAGTGTTCTGAATTAGAGAGAAGAAAGATTCAAACTTATAAGACCCAGAGTCTTTTAATTTAAAGACTGAACTCAGTATTCTAATATTTAGTTTCTCTTTGAACCTCTCCATTCAAATTTATATTCACTGAGAGTTAAGTAGTCCTCTTTAGTTGCAATATGCTCACACAAAAGGAGAGGATGGAATCATAGACTACTTTACTGAAGGACTTATTATTCTACATCAGAATTATCTTTATTCATGAAGACTTCAAATACTTTCTTAATGCTCAGTTTTACTGTAGCCAGGAAAAGATCCTCTTTTTTGCTAAAATTCAAGAAGACAAATGGGACTATGTAGTTTCTCCCAGAACATGTGAAAAAAATTAAGGAGTTATTTAATTAAATGAAGTTAGAATATTTCTAGTTTAAAAGAATTCCAAACCTTTCCCTGATAATACATTTTAACTATCAGAGTGGAGGAGTAAAAAAGCTAATTTTTGAGGTGTATCTTCTGTGCCTCATTACTGGTGATCAGTTACACACCTCGTAGACTTAACAGCCTCTGGGTTATTAACATCTTATTGTTTGATAATGTATTAATACGATGGGTCAAATATATGTACAAGGAGCTGAATTTGTGTCATCGGGGAAAATGCAAAAGCATATTCACTTGGATGGGGAAAAAATCTCCTACATTTTTTTGCCTTATTATTTTATGAAATAAATATATAATATGGAAGGACCTCTATGAATAGTTAAAAGGAGGCCTCTCTTTTGGGCACATCTGTCCTTGTTTTCCAGTCTTCCTCTGTGTCCCTAATGAAGGTGGTACTTATATGGCCATCAGTGAACTTACTCTGTGGGGAAAAGCCATAGGGGAATGGGAAACTGAACATTCACCTAAGGAAAAGCTGAGTGCTGTTTTTCCGTGTCTTTGGATGGTGTTCAAGCCATACTGGTGTCTTACAGAGGAAGAGGCTTCAAATACATGGCAAATCCGTGCCCCTGGCTCCTCCTGCGCTGCTGCACGGTGAGTGCTGGCACTTCAGAAGTTCTCTGAGAAGCTTCCTTCTTGGTCTCATTGTCATCCCTCAGAACTGGCAGCATCTGGCATTCTCAGAGAATTAATTTCTGAGGAGTGTTTGAGAACAGGGCATATTAAAATGTCACTACGAGGATGCTATCATATGTCTGAAGGCTGGTACTGAGGAATTGACAGCAACAAGCAAAACAAAATGTAAAAAAGCCAACAAAAAACAACCCTAGACCCTCCAGCAGTCATAATTAGGTAATTTTGTATAATTTATGTTGGATTATAATATTCAAATTCACATAAATGAGTACATGGGAGAAAAGTACCACACGATCTCTTTTTCCTTTCTGTTTACAATATATTTTATATTTTTTCTTATCTTGTGCTGTGTCTGTTTATAAGAGAGGTTGTTTAGCAGGAGAACTGGTGAAGCCCTGATGCGGTCATGGTTGCACAATGTCTGTCATTATGCTGAAGCACTGAGGAAAACCTAATTGGCAGTTAAAGCATGAACTTTCTGTACCTCGAAATATGGTTCTCAGTTCCTATTTTGCCCGTGGTGCATCTGCTGACAGTTTCAGCAGATGTTTTCTGTGAAGGGTGTTCATGACTGTTGGTGTGGCCAAGCATGTTACATGAGAAAACAACTTTCCAGTACTCCAGAACCTGTCTGTTTCAAAATCCAGATTAATTTGGTTTTAGTAACTCTACATGGAATACCTCTGACTGCTTCAGTGTTAGAGCTTATTGTAGTGGGTTTATCTGTAAACAAGCACTAAGAATGAAACTAAGCAGGCATTAGTGCCAATCCAGGATGGTTTGGGAAGAGAAATTTATCAGCAGTAACACAAAGCAAGAAAGAAAGAAAGAGGAAAAACGTTGAATGTTGTCAATAGGTGTGTATTGTTACATAAATTAGCATTATTTATTTCTGTATTTCAGCTTTTTTTAGAATCGATGCAAGTTGCATTTGGGCTGTTTTTCCTTCTGCTTTGTTTTGGTTTTGGGGTTATTTTTTGGGTTTTGTTGTTTGTTGTCTTGGGTTTTTTTAAACTGAGTAATAAGCAGGGTTTCTGTGGTCTAAGAACAAAGCCACTGCATGTGTGGAGACCAATGAAATACTAATTGGATTACAGGTGCACTTAATTATCGTGCACTGAAGGTGTTCAGTTTTCCTATGATCAAGGCAGTAGTGTGAATATGGACTAAAAGAAAGGGTTTTTTTTTTCTTATGCTAAGTGGAAAGCTCAGAGAATACAAAAAAAGGCTGAGTAAATCTGGCAGGAACTTTACTAAAACTTTATGCATCTCTTGTCTCTCCTCTTTCCTGAAGGACAGTGTTTTTCCTTATAGTGTGAACATTTAGCTTTCTTTTGTGAAGCTCTTTGCTAATTAATTACCTGTAGCACCTCTGAGATGCTTGCAGCGTGGGAGTACAATGACTTTTGGCACACGGTAGTCAGAGCAGCCTGCTCTGGATTATTGTATTCAAAACTTTTCCTTGAAAAACTAAGGCATTAAGTAGAAAACTACATGGGGAAACTTCAGTGTCCTGACCTTTAAATCTGGTTCTAGACAGATTTGAAAATTACCTGTGTTTGTGAAGTCTCAAAGAGGCAGGAATCTTCTGAAGAGCCATAGAAGTACAGGCATAAAAGATTTTATTATTCTATTCTTTTCTCCTACTGACTGTATGTCCCTGTTGCTAGGAGAAAGGGAAGGTAACCTCTCCCAAATTTCTAAAATACCATAGCTATTTCCTGCCAAGTGTTTTCTCCTAGTACCAGCTGTCCCAATACTCAGTCGGCCCCCAAAAAACCTGTAATAAAGCCAACCACTCATCCACTTTGCTACTTATATTCCAAGGGTCAGAAAAGGAAGAAGTTTAGAAGAATGGGAAGATGAAAGAGCAGTTACTGTGGGAGTGGATCACAAGTTAGAAGTGGAAGACCCAGACCTGGTAATCCTTGGTCCTGGCTTGGCTTGAGAGTGTAGAGAAAACTGCTTGAGAGACGTGGATTGTGCCTTGAGGAAGCTCTCTGGATTTTCATTTAGTCTTTAAAAAGAAGAACTCTGCTTATGCATTTCTGTCACTTTTGATGTGTGATCAGGATTCAACAACGCTACATTTCTGTCAAAGACACTTCAACTCTAATGCTTCCATATCTTCAATTTTCATAATTGATTTGATAACAAAATTACTTAATATTAAGTTCATGACAACATTTTTTGAGAGAGAAAGGCTTCCTTCAACCATTCTCCTCCCCTCATTACTGTATTTTAATTCCTATCTCTGAAAGTAATATTAAATATTTAGGCTATAGACTTGATTTGATCATCACCTGCATATCAGCAAAGATCTTTGCAAATACGGTGAATTAAAAAGAGCTGTATGTACTTTAGCATAGATGATTTAAGACCAGTTGAGAAGAAGGATGTTTTGAAGTAGATCTGTATCGAGAGGAAGGTTAATGAAGACAAAACCCCAAGACCTCTAGGTCTTAAGGAGAGGCCTATAATATTTGCCTAATCAGATTAGGGGCAAAACTAAGTAGCAGAGTGCTCTCACATAATCAAGGAGGTGAAAGTGGTGGCAAAAAAATGAAGAAATAAGCAAAAAAAGGCATAAAACAGCAGAAATAATTTTGTCTCTGAAATCAGCAAGTGGAGACAGTTAAACCCATTTCTGCTTCATACCTTTTTAACCAATGACATGTAAATAGATCTTCTGTCCATTTCCACTAAAATTTCTATTATATTTTGTATATCTGTGATACATATACATATCTGTGATATATATATATTGTGTATCTGAGCTTTAAATAAAGGTAAATAGATCAAATAACCTCTGATTCTCCAGAACATAAACATTTAGTTATCGCTTTTTAAAAGTAGGAAAAGATACCTAACTCTTATGTATGCTATTAGGTATTCTAGATGCCTATTTCAAAACCACATTATTATAGTTCAAAAGACCTTGAAGCAAAAATGCTTTAAGTCTAATGTGAAATATAAATGTATAAGAAAATAGAGTGAAGAGAAGTAACTAGGTGGAGTAGGTGTTATTATTTAATAATGTGCTTGAATATGATGCCCAAACATTTGTATTTCCTCTGAAGAAATGTGTTGAATTTTTTTATACCTAAACATGGAAAAAGAAAAGAAACCCCCAAACTTTCACTATTTCTTAAATCTAATTTTATGAGGAAAAAACATACAGGCATTACATACACTCAATCATTACTTACATGCATTAAAATGTCAAACAATCTGAAACAAAAGTAGCACTTTTTCAGAACTCCTCTTTTTTTCATAAATCCAGGAGCAATATCTATATAAAGTGACTCTAGAGCATGCTGAAGGCATTTAAAATTTATCAGCAAACTCCCTTTAGTTATCAAGCTTGAGAACATTTATCCTATTCATTATTGACATCTCCCAGAATTCTTTCCATGGTTTTGTGCAAATAGCTTGTCAGCTTTTGGCAAATAGAGGTGATTTTCAGTAACATTTTTCAGATACTTCAAATTGAATTATACATCCAGAGGCAGTCAATCTTTCNAAAAAAAAAAAAAAATCCCTTTGAATTGAAGGCCAGCTCTACAAAGAGGACCTAAGCCTTGCAATGCTAACAGGGATCTTACCAAAGGGTTGGAGAAACCCTGCCTGCCAGAACGCACAACCCTTGCCTCAGCACACTGGTTTGTTCTGCAGTAGGAGGGGAAATATGAAGTGCCTTTGGGTGCTGTGGGAATTTTAGTACTGTGAAAGTGAAAACTGTGAGGTTGCTGAGTAAAGGTAGTGCGATCTAAACAGTGCTTATAAAATATATATATTAGGGATTTGCTTAGGTCTCAGTTTCAGCGTTCCCACACGACAGCATTAAGAATGCAGGCCCATGGACACAGCTCTGTGGCTTTCTTTGGCAACTTGTAGCTTTTGTTTGTTACTTTGAATTCTATTATCTTAAACCATTTCATTTTAAAGTAGATCAAAAAATACGTGTTTCATTGTAATGACGGTTATACACTCTTAACCTGATTTAAGTAACTCATTAAAAATGTGAGATATATTACCATCTGATTAGTCTGTAAATACAAGGCAAGGTCTTTATTAGGCCTTTGGCCTCCTTTTCTTGCCTATTGAGGGTCTGCAAAGAGGGTCTATACAGATGAAGGTTACAGCAATATGTGGAATCTTTGCATCATAGCTAATCCCAAAGCTGGGAATAGGGCTGAGCTGCAGTCTGGAGCCTTCCTTAAGCATGGAGAGCAGAGTCACTTCCACAAAACAGGTTGATCCACAACAGTAGAATCACCAGGATGGTGCAATCTCACATACACAAATTTTTTACTGCTACTGACTGAGGAACGCTCAAAAAAATTTTAAGGTTTTGACCAGCCTAGAATATGTGGGGTGTAAAATGATTTCCCTTCCAAAACTCAGAGGCTCAGGATTCATCTGCTGTTATAAAAGTCAATGAAAATGTGAAAATTGAGGTATGCTAAATGAGGTGCTATCCAATGCATTGAGCTTGGCATATCATCTTGTAATGAAAAGTCTGAGGTTCCCCTTTAGCTGTCAAATGCAGCCTTCTGCAAATGTTAGAAGGTGAGTGTCTAGAATTACAGATCAGCTTTCAATGATTTAATAACTTGCTTAAATAAAACAATTGTTAGTACGCAATGTAGGATTGAGGGGAAATGTCTTACAAAGCCCTTGAGAATTTGCATATGAATTATATTATCAAATTTCAGCTGATAACTATTTTTTTGTATGATAATTCCACCTCTTATTATGAAATTACTTATGTCGTCATCTAGTTTTCAGTTGTCTTAGAGAAAGAATGCACAAATATCTGTGTGATGGTGGTCAACAGCTGGATGATGTTCTTAAAGATCTTTTCCAACCTGAGCAATTCAATGGTCTTTCAATGGGCTTTATGTATCAAAATAAGGACAATATTTTTTCCACAATTTTACCTCTTTGGAATCTTCCATGGAAGTTCTACTATTCTGTGTTTTCTTTGGAGGGAAGGACAAAACAACTGTTCAGCTGCCAGAAATGCTCCCACTCTGATAAGTAAGGTTTCGACCTGCAAGCATGGCGCAGAATGGCATTTTGCAGGGTTATTAGATTTAATGCTTTATTAAATCTGCAGCCTGATTTTTCTGTAGCTACTGCCAGTTGCCAAGCAGGACGAGCCTAAAGCCCGGGAGGGTGGGGCTGGAAGTGCAGGAGAAGACATGTCAGGCACTAAGTCCATTGTGGTCAAGAGATGAAAGAGGCTGTCAAGGAAAGACCACTAATTTCAAATGGCACATTTCTGCTGAGGAGGAGTCCTCAATAGGCAGAAGAGGCTGGAGAGCACTAGCTGTGAATTCCTCCACGCTGGCAGAGCAGTTTTGTGGCACAGAGACGTGAGCGGTGGTTTCCTCACAGTGAGAGAAGTTTTCATAGTCCATCCCTTGGTAAAAATAACTAATTGCTCTAAAGATGTAAGAGAGTAGACAATGGTATTATTTACTGTAAAGGAATTGGATATAACTCTAGAAAAGCCAATATTCTGCCATGAAACAAGCTACTAATTTGCTTATGTGGTCAATTGAGAGTGCTGCCCTTACGACTGAATTACTCACAGGAAAATTAAGAAAGGCTCCACCTGCTCACCTTCATGCAGCCCACAGATATTATTGGCAGGCCAATGTGGCAGAAATTTGTTTTGTGTTCAGAGTGATAGTAATGAAAAGGGTCATCAATACAGCTAATATTACTATTGATTCAATATTGTTTTTTCTTGCTTTTACTTGCAATAGTGCTTGGCCGTGATCCATCTCTCTTGTTTGGTGCATTCTCCACTTCTAAGAAATGAAAATACATATCCCTCAATCTATGCCTTGAAATAGTCAGTAGCTGCTGAAGGAATGTTTTTAACTTTAGGCTTCAAGGGAAGACTTTAAAACTTCGAGCTATGGCAGATTATGACAATAAAATACACTTTAATTTGTGGTATAATTTATAAAAGTGTAGGGGGTTTAAATGTTTATAATAAGTTGATGTATTATTATCAGTGTGAAAAAGCAGTAGATTGAATACTATGAAACTCAGTCACTAATTTTTTGTTTGTATAAATTCCTTTTTGAAGCTTTTAATTGAATTAATCAATTTAAAATCAGATTACTCAGACACATCAAAACTTTAAATATATTGACATTTTTCTCTCTGAGCTTTAGGGAGTAACCTTTACTTTTAATCAATAATTTGTCTGTGAACTTGTTTATTAATTAAGCACTGTAAGGGCAATATCCCAGCCTTATTGAAGTCTATAGCAAAATTCTTCTCGATTAAAATGAGGTTGGCAGTTCAGCCTTATTATTTTTAATAACTTAAAGTCCTACATCTTACAAAAATATTAAAGAATTATTCTAAACTTTTTCTATTTTTCTATATGTGAAATAGATAGGAAGGACATTGCTACTTAACACTCAACTGCATGCACAAGCATGCAGAAACTACCCCTGTCACAAAAATAGACTAGGTCATAAATTAATGGCAGAGAATAAATTAGATGATATTGTGAAGATATCAAGTTCAGAAAGTATTAAAAATAATTTCTTAATCAAATGTGGTAAGCAGTTAGTGTTAATTATTGTATTAAAATGTCCTGGTTTGGAAATTAGAACACAGATGAGGATACAATACTTTATTATTTAAAATGCAGTTTTAATATGAGCAATGCTAAGAAAAAAATTGCTTTCAGTGCTGGGAATATGTTATTAAGATAAAATTGCTCAGACTCATCTGACCATTGATTCTGTTTATCGTCATGTTCTCATACTGCTAACAGTTGTAGTCAATCAAACATGGCTCTGTTGTATGATGCAAGGAAAAGCGTAGATGTGCTAAGTAGATTTTAAACATTGTTTTGGTTGCTGTAAACTATAAACCTCTAACTATTACACTCCATATGAATAATGTTTTTAAAGAGACATTATTTTTTATAAGAAGAAATATGTGTTTTTGATGTCTGAATAGTTTGATCTTAAGGCGTGGGAATGACAAAATATGCTTTAGGGCTTGCAAACTAAAGCCAAGTTGCTATATTTGACATTTATCTGCTCCCCATTCAATTTTGCTCTGGGGGAGGACCAACAACTCTCTGATTAATATACAACTGCTTCAGAATGAAATCTTAGTCATGGCATGATGATGGTGGGTCAGCAGCAATACCCCTTTCAAGGTGCTGTCTTTGAAAGGCTGGAAGGCTCTGGATGTCCCTTACAGATTTTTTTATGTTATTTTTCTCTACATTCTGTTGAAGACTTTTTTCCATTGCTCATAATCACATTGAAGAATGAGGTCTTAGCCACACATCTATAAAACTCTATGTTCATGTGAGCAATTGGAGAGCAAGAAAAGGGCAAAAGAGCCAATGGGTATATTTTATGAAAACTTATGCCGTTTCATAAATTCTACTAGCAGCGAGGATGTAATTCAGATGCTGTCAGATTTCGGGCCACCTCAGAGGTACTCATGAAGAATGATGTAACTTCAAATGTCCCATTACCCCATCAAAGGATTAATGGGAAACAATGCTTCTTGAGGGAGGTTATTCGCTGTGGCAGGGTCGTGTGAAGTGGTGCCAGGGAGTCTATTTGCCACTGTGTGCCGTGCAGGGCTTTCTTTCCTGCTGGGGTAAGTCCCAGAAGGCTGGCTAACCTGTGTTAACAGTCCCTTTTCTGTCAGCAGACTCTGGTGAAAAGGTGTAGGAGAGCTGGAAAAGTGCTGTCTTGTCCTTATGACACATGGCATAGCATTGGTATCATTTTTCTCCTCCCTTATGAATTCACTTGGAATTCGAAAAGCACTTACATGAGAAGATGGTTCTGTAGATAATCCTGACTTCAGTTTTTGTCCTTATCAAGACTACATTCTATACTTATTTGATAAGAACATTTATGCCTTCCCTAGTCTAAGTATTCTAAAAACCTTGGTTATTTCTGAAGAACATGAATTGCATTTGTGACACACCAAGACATTTGCCTAAGAGACGTGACTGTTAGTCACACTAACCTACAAACAAAACCTTTGAAACCAAACTGCATCGGGGTGTGTATTTCTATTACTGACTCCAAGCCTGAGTTCACGAGCTTATACCCTAATAAGGGAAAAAAAGAGAAAATATTCATTTTATGGTGCAATTTCATGAGAAGAAGGTTGCTTGTGAGTTTTCTTTGCATTCACTAAGCCAATTCTGACATCCTAAAGGTCACTTAAAATATCTTTCTCTAGATTTATACATGCTGTATAAAAAACCAAAACCAAACAAATAAACATTAGGAAAAATAAGACCTCATCACAGTATTTGAAAGTTTATGATTCATTACAGTTTGCATGCTTTAGTTTAATTCCCTTCTAGACTTTCTTTTGTATGATTTTTCACAATAAGAATGACATTTGGGGAAAAAGAAAAAAAAAAGAGAGTTACCATCCGCTGTGCAAGAAATCTATTTTAAGCCATTTTTTTCTCTTCTCCCTGTGTGCTTCACAGAGATGAAAAAAAATTATTGATCTTAGCAAGAGATCAATAGGCAGAGCCATTCACAATTAGACATTCTGCAGAAAATAACTTGAATCAAATTAACCTGTAGCACCTGCTGCAGTTTTGCCAGGTAACCTTGCACTCAAGCAGGTTTTAAGTATAATAAATTATATTTATGTGGTAAAAAGTGGTGCCCTGTGAATTGTTAAAGATATACTCACTAGGTTGCACGGTAATCCCCTTTGTAATCACCCATTAGTATATCTTTTATGCTTTGAGATTACAGGGTTTTATTTCAAAAAAATGGTGGTCATACTGTTTTTATTACTTTTACTTCTAAAGGTCATGTTACAGTTGTCAAAAATAAGCACAGATCTTGGTATTAATATTTTAAAACACAATGTCGGCAAGCCCATATTGTTACTCTCCCCATGGTAATTTAAGGTTGGGGAGCTTTACTGATTAAACCCTTCATTTTAATTTTCAACATTTGCATTTAAAAGCTAGCTCCTTTGACTGGTAATAAATGAGGCATTGGTTATATTTAATAACTCCTATGCATTGTGGTGTCACAGCAGACCCACAAGATCGTACATGCTGTCACATTTAGGATGATAGATTTTATAAAACTGCGTTGCATAAAGATGAACCCTTTTGTGCTACCTTGCAAGGTTGCCATGGTGACAGAGCACTGCTTCATGGGATTTCACTTTCCTGGTAATGTTAGATACTGAACCCAAAGCTGCTTCTTTTGATTGTTCTTAAATCTCACTTTTAATACGATATCATTTTGCAGAGGCTTATAATTCATCTTTTATATCTTTACTTTCTCAGAAATATCTCCTATAATGCTGTCATAGGTAAAGTACTAAACGTTGGCTTAGCAAATGCTGAGCGTAGTAGCCACTTTGAAGATTTTGGGGTTTTATGTTCCATGCCACTGCTCCATTTTATAAATATTTAGGATATGTTTTGCAATTCCACACTTTCTCTGAATTATAAAAAGAAAGATCTCAGACCTCAAGCTGTGGAAATATTTCTATCATGGGAAAACATTACAGATAATAAGCTGTAGACCAATCCTATCTTTCTTTTTCTTAATTATTTTGTTAGCAAAAGGAATTTAAATCTTATATATTTGGAAAATAGTTACAAAATTGTTTTTAGGTCTGGAAATAAGGCCACAGTTTTTTGTGGAGTTATTGTGCATTTCTCTCTAATAGGTGATGTGTTTTTATTATCCTGTATGAGTAAGATATTATATGGGAACTTTAGTTGATCAGACATCCATAAGCCAATGATTTTCTTTACCTTTACAAATAAAAATACCTGAAATGGAAATCCTTATTTCCTGCCCTAAGCCCCAATTCCTGCATGCTTGGCTGTGGATTGTTCTCTGTGCTGAATCAGCCAGAACTATAATGTTCTCAAGATACAGCCAGCTCCTTGGCATATGGCAGAAAATATATACATGGATATAAGTCGTACCAGTTGGTACCCAGTTGGAGCTCCCTCGCTATGCTAATGAAATTCATGCAACAGGAATATTTTTCTGGTGGAAGGATCTCTTGCTGTTTTCAGATGAAAACAGATAAAATAAAGTGCTTTCCTGAGGGAAGTGTTAGAAATTGTTCTGCACGTTCTCTTGCCCCATTCATATCGAATGTTCCCCCAGAGTGCTGCAGCATTTGTTCAGAGCACCTTGGAGAGAGCCTGGCAAACATCTCACAAACGACTGAGCCAACAGAGAGCGGGTGCTGGAAGGTGTGAGAGCCTCTTCCTGCGTGGGGAAAGATGGCACTGTGCTCTCTGCTAATTAAACTTTTTAAAGGGCTTTCCTTTCCCTCTTGCTCCCATCTGAAGCAGTCTTGGAACAAAGGGAGATTGAAAAGGCCAGAAAAGGGAAGCCTCAGGGGGAAGGGAATGAAATGAGGGAAGACCTTTTCTTCTCCCTTACTTGCAAAATCTCTTCCATCCAATATTAGTGTTTAAACTCATCTGCAAACTGTCCTGCTTCCAGCAAAATCCTTCATTGCCTGTAAACTTGCATGCTGCCCTCATTTTGCTAAACGAGGCAATGATAAGATTTACATGGACCTTTTGTACTTGATGTCTTTGACACTAAAATTAAGTAGCTTTACGAATGTTTACATCATGTTGCTTACATGAAGAATTGAAAGATGTTCAGCAGGCAGCTTGCTCAATATCCTCTTTTTGTTTAATCTTCTTATCACTGAGTAAAGTTTGTATATGAAGAGGAAGAACTCTTAAAAATGTTTCTTTGCTTGAGTGTGAAACTTCTGGTCCTGTTATTTTTCTTGAAAGCTACTAGATGTCAGAATGTGCTCTGAGATCACCACAGATAAATTTCCTGTTCCACAAATAATAGGAATTGTTCTTAATAATTTTTTAAGAAGCAATTTTAAACTAAAAAATTAGAAGTAAGTATCTTTTATAGAAAATTTTAAATTAGCAATACTTTGGTTTTCATGTTTTGTAAATAACTTAAGCGTAAACATTTTTCTCCAGAGTATCACTGTCTTTAAAAATGTAATGTGATTTCATTAAATTGTCTATAAAATTTGTAATTAATAGTAGATTCATTACTCTAATTAAAATTACTTCATTCTTCACAGTACTTCCAGAGGGTAGGGAGACAAGCTGGTAAGGAAGGCTTCAAAAAAACTCTACCACTCCTATTACTGTGCTTATTCTAAATGATCATTTAGATCATAGCTCCCCACTCTATTATCCAGAGAGAACCTCATGTCCTCAGATACCTGTTCATCAAGAGAGACCTCAGTCCTTCTGGCATCTCCTAAAATATTGATAACATCTTTTTCTCTTAAAGAGAGAATGTTCCCCTGTTCAATATGTTCAACATGCACAGTCCATGTGACTTTTTAAATCTACTGCAGTAGATAAAAGAAGATCTGAAGACTCAGATCCTGAGCCTTCTTCTCCATCATAATATAAATTCAGGCGATATTTTGGATAACAAGACATACGTCATGATCAGAAAATCTTCTGTTGCTATTAGCACCTCACTTCTCTCTGATAAAGAATGCTTTTATAGGGAAACGTAGAATACTGCAAACCAGAGAGAGAAGGTAGAAATTCTTTTCAATAACCACCAATTCTTACTGTCCTGAATTATTCCCAATTGATTGTTTTAACAAAAGAACCTTTTTTTTCACATACATGAATAGTAGAAAAATCACTTTCACTCATACAAGCTGTACCCAGGAATCCTGCAGTATTTTCACTGCAACTAAAGTGCAATGACCCCTAGTATGCAAAAAGTGAAATACTCTGATAACACGTTTGTGTGTATTTACCGTGCTGGCTCACTTCTTCTGTGCACCCTCCCTTTTGCATCCCTCCCTGTAATAAGGATTTCATACCCTGCAAAAAAAGATTACTTTCTTCACCCTCTGCCTGATGAGGTGCATACCAATTTCTTCCCAAAAATGTACTTTTTTTTTTTTTTTACAAGCTGATTTTTCACTTTGAACTTGCTGACAGGTATTGTGTGCCAGGAATGTAGCAGGGTGCCAATGGATATTTGTCATAAGCAACGCTAAATTGTAGGAGAATTTGATTGCTCTTCAAGAAGTCTGTACTATTGATGCATTTATTTATTCAAATACAATGCCTCAGTGTAGCTTCAGAACCTCACCTGAGCGGCGTCATGGCTGAAGCTTGTGTAGGGAGAGAAAAAGGCAAGAATCAAGAATCAGATTTGGAGAGATTCTTCCATGAATTAATGTTATCTTCATGCACGTGTCTGGGCAGGGATCAGTAGTAAAGCAAACCAACACCTCCCAGGAGAGAGAACTGTGTCCTCTCTCTCATATAACCTTAAAATAAGACCTGAACAATAAAGCTGAGTTAGAGAGGAGATATATTTATTTTATAGTAAATTTGTCTGAGATACACTTATTTCATAGTATCTTCCTCAGTTTTGATTTCAAGTTATTTTTTACATATATTGTTAAGTCATTGATAAGGTGCTCTGAGGAGTGATTCTATATTAATAAATACATTAGAAAAGCAAATAAAGTACTGCTACAAATATTTATATTTTTTTTTTAGTGGAATGGGTGCTTATATATTCTATGCAAAAAAGGAGCCCAAAATAATAACCTTTTAAAATAGAGTCATCTTAATAGTCATTGAAACAGCTTCATGAACCAGATTTTTACAGTTGATGCTTTGGGTTATTTCTTCAAAAATCTGTTAGTTATAGAAAACTTCTCCATCTTAACAGTGTACACTAGTTAAAGATCTGATCTTTTTTCACCGTTGCCATGGTTAATATCTCTACTCCACACTGAAGACAGCCAGACTAAGGGTGAGCATTTTCAGCTTCTGCTGCAAATTGCATTATAAGGACTTTCTCATTTTTGTTGTTGAATTTATTTATTTAAATCTGCTGCTTGGAGTGGAATCAAGAACCTCATTTGAGGAGCATTCTCAGGTAGACGTCTGTGTAGACAAGACATAGATATTTCTTTGTTTTTTTTTTTCGTGTAAGTGTGTTTTTTATTTTATTGGTTCCTTGTTAATGAGTGTTTGAACAAAGGTACCATGTTCCAGCTATGTTGGAGAAAACCCTGTAAACCTTATCATCTTGAGCTCAATTTAAAGAAGGAAAGTTCTTTGAGTGGTTTTGGAGATCATAAGAAGCAAGCCAAGGAAAGAAACTGAAAGGTTGTTTACTAGGTAATATACTGACTTCAGAGATACTTTTTACCTTTTGGAATCAGCATATCATAACAGAGCAATAAAATGTAAAAATCTTTATATTTTCTTTAGGCCTTTGTGATCAAAATATAATTCCTCCTCTAGAAGAAAATCTAGAGTTTAAAAACTTTTTTTTGTTTTTCTTAAATCCCATAAAAAACTGGGTTTTCAGAACTTTCTGTGAAGTGACACATTTTGGCGATGTTGGCTATTACGGAAATAGTGTTGATGTGAGATTCATTGAATCATAATCAAAAAAGGATACGCAGCTACAAATCTGGATGCAATCTGGAGCCTTCTTGGGCCACATGCTCAGTCTGAGCATCACATGTGCCACAGGGACTTACCTCATCACATTGCATGATATAATTGGCTTCTACGTTTGTAAAGTGCACCCTGGCCAGAGGAATTTGCTAGTTCACTTCTAAGTGCAGTACAATACCATGTTGTGTATTTTCTAGAAGTTTTTGCCTTTTTTTTTTCTGGGAGGCTCTGATTACTTGATTGAGCTTTGGAAGCTGTAGATCATCACCTAAATATGGGTAGGAAAGAAAGAGACTCTTGAGAAGTCACTGAAAGTGTATGCAAACCTTACTCATTTGGGCTTCATTTAAGGGTTTCTGAGATCACAAACCAGAACGTGCAGTGGGAAACAGAGAGTTATGTTCTAACCCAGTTTAACACTGACCCACATTCAACAGCAGTGACAGATGAAAGGATAGATGATTCTTAAACTGTTTCATTGATTTAGCCTTTGAGGGAAGAAACACGACTTTCTAACCCTGTAGTCTTTCCTCCCCCTCAAAAAATATTTATTTACTTTTGTTACAGCACTTTATCTGTGTTGTCTTCTGAACTATTTCTATTAATTTTAATAATTAATACTATTTATATCATTATACAACTATTTTAGCTCTCTACAAGTACCTAAAATGAGGTTGTAGGGAAGTGGGATTTGGTCCCTTCTCTCAAGTAACAAGCAATAGAACAAGAGGAAATGGCCTTAAGTTGTGCCAGGGGAGTTTTAGATTGGATATGAGGGAAACTTTCTTCATGGAAAGGGTTGTGAAGCAGTGGAATAGGCTGCCCAGGAAGGAATTGAGTCACCATCCCTGAAGGCATTTAGGAGGCATGTAGGTGAGGCACTTATGGAAATGGTTTAGTGGTGGATTAACAGTTGGACTGGATAATCTTAAAAATCTAATCTTAAAAGTCTTTTCCAGCCTAAATACTTCTGTGATTTGAAGATTTTTTTATACTTAGCTATATTGCTATATATTTATTTCTATTTAAATATTATTCACAATAACCAGGAGAATGTAAACATTATAAATACCCAATCTCTCTCTCGTTGTGAATATGAGAGGATATATACCTTCCTTTTTACAGGGGAAGAAGTCTATGAACCTTCTGACAGTTGTCTGCAAATGTGAGAGAGGTTGTGAGAACAGTCTTATTTCCAGAGAAAGAAATCTTCTTTCTAGGCTCTAAATAGATGTGTGTGCTGTAATATATTTAGGATACTGTTGGACTGAGTTTGTTTTGATAGAAGACAAAGACAAATGCGGTAGTTAAATGCGACCCTGCTTCTCATTTTATAACAATCAAGAATTTCCACATAACTACAGCCAGTGCCCTCTGACTGCTTGTAATTGCTGGTGCAGATGCATTGAACTTGTTTTCCAGTTGCTCTTTATTTCCCACCTCGAGAAAAGGTGGGAAATAAGGTCGCACTGAGAGTCAGAGCAAAGGCCTTCTCTTGCTCCCTCCCTCCATATCAAATCAAGCTGAAGCATGCCAGTCCAGAATATTAATAAAAAAACAGCCATTTTTCTGAGATCTTTATGGCCCAAAAGAATTAATCTAATGTATGTTATAATTATGTCTGGCTACAAAAATAGAAAGTAGTACAATGCTATTTTTTCCTGGTGCTGAGAATGCATTGAGGTCACTACCCATTCTTTCAAGGAAAGGTCTATGTTAATTTTTTCACTCTCTGGAAGAGAGTTGTGGTGATTTCCTGGAATCGTAGAATGTTTGGATTAGAAGGGACCTTAAGGATGATTTAGTTCTGCCTCCCTGCCATGAGCAGGGACACCTCCCACCACAGCAGGTTGCTCAGAACATCCAACCTGGCCTTGAGCATTTCCAGGGATGGGACAGCCACAGCTTCTCTGGGCAACCTGTGCCTGGGCCTCACCACCTTCACAGTGAAGAGTTTCTTCCTAATTTCTAATCTAAGCCTTTTTTGCTTGGCATTTTCTCGGATTTCTTGGCAGGTATTTTAATTGAATCCTGTTAAGAATATATAATGTGATCCTGTGACTTGAAAAAAATTGTGTTATCATCATAGATATTTTACATCCTGTGCTAAGGTGATGAACTCTTCCTGTTACCTGAGCCAACAGATGCTATAAACGTCTGCAAAGCTACTTCTAATAAAAAGGATTTGAGTTGACCATGACATCTGAGTACATTTTTCAACTATTTCTAAAGCACTGTTTGCATTAACGTCTACCTTAGGGAAAAAATCATAGCTTTCACTTTATTTCTTAATATACATTTGGGTTTTAAAAGATAATTTTTCATTTCTAGTCTAAGGACTAAATTACTATTTTGATGAAGCAATTCACAAATACTTTTATAGAACAGCTGGGATTTTTGGCATGTTCCCTGCTGACAGTTCTTAAGAAATGTGTACCACTACCCAAGATTTTACATCTTTTGAGGTCTTTTTATGATCAGGCTCTTGCAGGCAGACAAGGTGTTGGTATAGATTTTCAACCAATATCAAGCTATCTTCTTTCTTTCCCCTTGGCATATCAATATTACAATATTCTCTTTTTTATTTTAATAAATATATAGCCATCCTAATTTGAACATTTGCTAAGACAGCTCTATATATATAGTGTTGTATGGTATTATTTCAAGTCATGCATATTTTATTTATATCTTTCCTAACTTGAAGATCCACAGCCATATGTTTCAGCCATATATCAGCAGGGCTGAGCATCTGCTCCCCACAAAGATGAAGTAGTTTCAGGGGAAGCTGAAAGTGATAAAACCCTTTTCAAATCCAAATTCACAGAATCACAGCACAGTTGGTGCTCGAAGGGATCTGTGGAGATCTAGTCCAAACCCCCCTGCCAAAGCAGGTTCACCTACAGCAGCTTGCTGAGATCATGCCCAGCCAGGTTTGAAAAGAAGAAAACTTCACAACCTCTCTGGGCAGCTTGTTCCAGTGCTCTGCCACCCTCAAAGTAAAGACATTTTTTCCTCATAATGGATGGAACTTTTCATGTTTCAGTTTGTGCCCATTGCCCTCTCTTCTGCCACTGAGCACCACTGAAAATACTCTGGCCTCATCCCATACACACTCACCCTTAAAACATTTGCAAGCATTGATAAAGTCCTCTCTGTCTTCTCTTCTCCAACCTAAACAGACCCAGATCCCTCATCCTTTCGTCATAACAGAGATGCTCCAGTCCTCTTACCATTTTCATAGCTCTCTGCTGGACCTGATGCCTTAAATGACTACCTAGAAACAGAGACCAGACAGGAATAAAGGAATAAAGGAGGGATTTATTTGAAAGGCCTTCAGAGGTACACTCTGGGCTCCAGAGGCTCCTGCCTCAGTGGATCCCGAAATGGACAATGATAGGTCATGAGTGCTTCACACTTTGATATCAGCATCAATTCCCCAACCAGAACCCAGCCAAGGATGGAATTTCCCCAAGCTTGCCCCCTCTCCCCAAGATGAAGGTTTACAGTTCTTGGTCTGGGTGTCCTGGGAGAGCAAGCTAGAGAGGCTTTGTTATGTCTATCTTAGCATAGAGAACAGCACTTAACAAGCTACAGGAAACTTCAGAATTACACTAGCAGTACAGGATTTGAAAAATATAAAAGTTAAAACCTAAGGCATCAGACCATCCCCAGTAATTCCTTGTTCTTCTTGACCTGGAGAGCCCAGAACAAGACACAGCACTCCAGATGCTCAGCACAGCGTAGGGGCAGGATCACTTTCCTTGACCTGCTGGCCACACCCTTCCTCCTGCACAGAATTTGTCCATCTTGTTTCCTTGTTTACAACTTCCATGTGAGCTACCAGAATAGTAATGACTCTCATCCCAGACATGGTGCTGCATTTTAAAAAGGCATTTTAGAAATAGTGCAGTGGTCCAGGCATAAATAAGCTGTAGCTAGAGGTTTGTCTTTCACACAGTCATTCACATGTCACTTGTAGTCTAAGTCATTTCAGGGCTATGTGGCTGAATCTTAATTGTAAAACTGTACCCAAAACATCGGTATGAGTTATTATCACAAAAAATATTATGATGAAAGCAAAAGGGTGGAGCTTATTTTTCCACAAGCCTGTGGAAATGTCCAAAGCCAGACAGGAAGCTGAAATCTCATGCAGCATCACTGTAAGAATGAAATTGTAAAAATAAATAATTATTTGGGACGTCGTAGTCCCTGTTGAACTGTTAGGATAGTGTAGTCAAGTAGTCACCTCTGGATTTGTCATCCTGTGGCAAAGATGACAAAGTTTATTTTTGCAGACATAAACCAGGAAGTTTCTATCAAATTTGATTCTGTCTGAATGTAAACATCTAGGACTGTATTTGATTGTATGTATGGATATTTTTATTTGCTTCAATGATTTGTGGGAAATTAGTGTAATCCTCAGATTTTTTTACAAGCATTAAAGGTGTATTCTGAAGAAAAGAATTAATATTTACCTCATTTGCTAAACTTTTGGGGCCATTTGGGGCCACTCTCTTTCAGGAAAAGTACTGCCAGTTCAGCATCACTTTTTCATAGCCTGTTATAAATCTTTGATGTCCAGTTCTTGAGGGAGAGAAAGAATGGAAATCATTTAAAGCTACATGTTGTATTGTATTCTTTAAAAAGACTGGCTTCTGCAAAAGCAGAATTCTAACATCACAGGAGATACAAACCCCACGGTAGAGATGATGTGTTAAAGGAAAAATGCTCATTGTGTGAATCAGGTATTGTTGAGATTATACAGTTAAAGAATTTTTTTATTTTTAGACCTTCAGAACATTGGGGAAGCTCTCTTAATGCATTCTAAAATGTGAATTTGGCCATCTTCTGAAATTTCTCCAAGTTTATTCCTAGCATGTTTTGCTTCAGATGAGCCTCTCTGTATATTAAATGCACAAAGACCCCTGTATTTGGGTGTTGGTTTTTTTTATATCCATTATCTAACCCCAGTGATTCTCAGACCTGGCTCTCTGCTAAGGAAATAGAATTCAATTTTGATTCTTGGTTAGACTGAAACTCAAGAGATTTCAAAATGATTTCTGGGCTCTTCATTTTAGCCCTTTGTCTTCTGAGGCCTGGGTTTGGGTTTCCAGCTTTGTTCATGAGAGCAGTAGGAGCTGAGATCATTATGCACCACATCTCCTAAATGGAAACTATTTCCTTAGCTTAATTTCCAGACTTTTCTACAATATACATGTGTTGTGTAAAAAAAACCCAAAAGAACAAAAAAACCCAAACCAAAACCTGAAGCTATCTAGCTCCATATTTCTATATGGAATTTGTAATGTAAAGACACTTGGCCACTGCAGGACATTAAATACTTGGAATCACCACCAGTTAAAGCATCATTGATTGCAACTGAGGTTACATGTATGCCCAAAATTAGGATATTGCTATTCCCTGTCACACAAAGATTTCTTTAATCCAGTGAGTCCAGTGTCTTGATGTAAATTATAGCCTTATAATTCAATAATAAAAGAACTATTAAAGTTCATATAAAATTCTGAAAGACAGATTTATATACTGGAATGTTCACCAATTAATCTGTTCCCAACTCTATCCCTTTTCCCTTGAAAATTCAGAGATATATCCAAATTGTTTTCACTGACAGTGTTGCTAAACTTGACTCATGAGGGCTTTGTAGAATTGTAATACTTTATCCTTTGCTGAAAATATTGTGGGCAGAAATGAATAGGGGATTTTTTGGGAAGAGGAATTTACAAAAAATATTTTATTTGCTTTGAGAGTCCTTCCTGTTTGTTTTAAATGAGTTTCCCCTCTAATTTAAGGGCTTCTTAGGGAGACTATTCCTTTCTAAATCTTACCTGATAAAGTGACTTTTTATAATTCATTTCCTTACCTCACATAATTAAATGACCTATAATGTAAGAATTTAAACAGAAATTTGAATTGCAAAGTAAGTTCAAGCAGCCATGACACAAAGCTCTTAATGTCCTTTCGCTCACTGGTATTTCCAACAGAGATCCATGCCTAAATACCTCCTGAAGATTTTAGCAAGGGATCATTTGACTATGCTTACAAAATTGTCTGGGTAGTTCTACATTGTGAAAAAGATCAGAAACTTCCCAGCTATTATACCAGGATGGTAAGCAAAATATCACATAGAGACACTGGCACAGTTCCCAGAAACAACAGGCTCAGACTAAAGGAGAAAAAAACAAAAAACCCTGCTTTTCTGGAGAAAAGCTTAGCTAGTTTAGACACAAGGAACCACTGATGCAGATAGTTCCTTCCCATTCTTGACTAGATAATTCACTTTCATCTCAAGGAGCAGATGGAAGACACATATATATGCTACGTGTAGCACAGTTCAGAAAGGTTTTTAAAATAATTATACTGGGTTGTTGTCAGCTACATTTTCCAAGACTAGAAGTTCTGTTTCTCATATATTTTACCTCTCATTGTGAGGATTTAATGTATGACCAAAAGTTGTTACCTTTAATCCTCTTTCAGGTCGCATGCAGACTTTTCTGATAGCATAAAATTTGGTTTATTTCTCCAGGTTAGAAAATTTTGATGAACACTCTTGAGTTTGCATCATGCATATGCCAAGTCATTCCAAAAGAAATCTTTAAAAAAACCCCCATGCTTTACGTGAACAATTTCCCATTGACAATGAAGATGAAATTTTTATACCACTGCAACAATTCTAAAGCACAAAATTTGTTCTGCTCAATCATTAGTCAAGACTTGCAGGGCATAACTCTGAGATATGAGAGTGAAGAAGAAATATTAAAACCAAAAATTGTATAAAACTTTGACAGAATTAGTATTGAATCTGGCACCCTACCAGTACTGGGCATAGCTTGCTAACAGCAAAATCTGTATATCATCTATTAAATTATTGCTGAATTGGAATTATTTATTGACAAAAACTGTTCATGTCTGCTTTCAAAAATTTCCAGAAGTTCTGAGTATAGGAAAAGAAAAAGACAATTGCTGAAGTCAGTGTTATCCTGTGTCTCTGCTGAGGTCAGGGAGTAGCTGTAGGGTGTCAAATAGCAAAACCAGAGCACAGCAAAGGTTCTGCTCCCCATTTTTAAGATGAAAAATAGAAATTGCTTGTTTTCCTTCTCTTTAATGAAGTTAATTATTCAGTGCAGATGCCCTGGTCACCTCCTGAACACTAATGTGTCTTCCTCCATCCCTGGAGATCCATTTTTACTACCTCAGAGATCTTCCACTTGTAAATTCCAGCTGCAGCAAATCCTCAGTTTCCACATAAACTGATGAAATGCAGCTCTCCTGAGCAGTATACCACTTGCTAACCTCTCAAAAAATTGTCTGTTACAATTTCAATAGGAATTGTCTTCATATTTTTTTTTACAGGAATCAGAAAAGCTTGAAAAGATGCTAAATTCCCATATTACAAAACATGAAAATTAGTTTATTAAACACCTTTTATTTTTAATATTCTCTGTATTTTTTTGTGTGCTTTCTCAAGCTTCTTTCCTAATGTGGTAGATCAGTTTTTTTTTTTAGGTAAATTGTTGTGAGAAATGATTAAACAAATTACTCTCTCCATACTCTCTCCATTATAAGATATTATCTATGTCTTTTTTTTTTTTCATCCCTCAGACCATAATTTCAGCCTTTTAACCTTGGAGTAGAAAATAAATGCTATAAATTATGTTCTTCATACAGGAAGGTGTGACAATCTATAACTGACTTTGGGCTTTTATTAATGGCCTCTTTCTTTAAACTCTGAGGATATGGTTCATTGAGAAAAGGCCAAATATTAGTCAAAGAGTGGGACTTCAGTTTTCTTGAAAACAAAGATGAAATTGTGTTCTTTTTCTGCAAACTGAGCAATAACTAGGAAACAAGAGGGGGAAGGAATTTTTTTTTTTTTTAACTGAAAAATACTTGTCTTTAGAAAAAAAAAAAAAGGTTGCTTTTTTTTTTCTTGCAAATGCTATAATATTTGGATTGAGAGAGGAGTATAAATACCATAAGGAAATGCAAACACTTCAGCTGCAGAGCAGGCTGGTACCTTTTTTTTGATAATTACTGTTTCAGCTGGAGTCTGTGGGTCTGCACCAATTCCCTCCAGCAAACTGCCAAGTCATAAATATATTACAGCTTTGTTGGCTTCCATTACAACTTCATTGACCTTTATCTCAACAAAAATCCTTTTTTTTTTAACTAAGGATTTTTCTACTTTTCAATTAGATATGTTTGTCAGTTTTCCTTTGATATGTATCTGTGGAACTGCAAGCAGGTTTTTAATTTCTTTTAGAACAAAAGCAGCGTAAAAGCCTCCCAGCTGAAAAAATGGAAGTAAATATTCCCTTTACAGAAATGTTAAATGGAGATCACTCTTGGCAGGAGACAATCAACCTTCATTAAAATGTGGTGTCTCTCTCTTCCCCAAGTGAAAGTGAATGAGCCATAGTGGTCAATTATCTCTTTATAGTGACCAAGTCATTGGCTGTTGACATTTAATTAGACATACAAAAGAAAACCTGTAGTAAAAAGTACACATGCATCAATAATTAGGTTCACTTCGTTCTAAAAACAAGACTTAATTGAATTTTAATGTTGGGCTTTTTTCCTTAATATGGGATGTAAATTCATGTAAATTTCTATCAGCTAGTTTCACCATTTTGTAGCTACATTGTTCCTCTCACTAATCACCATTCTACAGTAGAAACTCTCAGGGATTTTTCCTCCACCTCTCCTGTATGTCTTTTTAGTCTAAAATTACAAGTTAGAGAGAAAAACACGATTTGAGTTCTATAAAACTGTGTAACTAAAACCTTTTCTCACAAAACATGGGAACTGGAGATCTCTATACAAACTGTTAGACTGCTCTTTTAAACAGATGAAGTTGGTTAATTTAAGTTTCCAACTGCAAATGAAAATCACATATATCTCATGTTTTAGTCAATTTTAGTTGCTTTAAATCTTATGCTTCGTGTTTAACAAGTTGCTGATTTATATTTTGTTGACTTCAGTTGATGATGGATTTGTTTATAACCTTTATAAAATAATGCCAAAATTTTATATAGAAACGTATTAAGTTTACTCTTACTGTACTGGCACAATAACCATGGGTTAAAGATCCTACTGAGACAGATAAAAACATTCCAGATTGTCCTAACCTGATTCATTTTTGTGCTAGATCCTCATTTCGAATGAAATCTTTTATCTATATATATAATTATATACAAGGAAGTCCCTAAGTCTTTAATTAGGCAAATGGTAAATATATCAGAAATTAATTTAGTAATATTTTTACATTATGCCAAGATTACCTGAAGTCCTGTAAGCAAAACTGGCTCACTTTTGCAAAGCTCAGTGCCCATTTTTCTTAAGAAAATTGGCATTTCCAGATGGGAGGAAATGTGTCCGGTACATCCAAAAAGTCATTTCCATTGACACCCTCTGCACTCACTGACTGAGGGAGGAGCTCTGTTAAAGTGGGCCTTGCTGCCTCCTCCCACATAAAGCAGGTGAAGCACCAAAAGGATTTATAATTGTTATCGATATTATTATTATTATGTGATTATGGCTATTCTAGTGCATCTTTATTTGCTGTGTTAAAAGAAATTTGCATCACTACCTAGCGAAATCAGCATAAGCAAGGCACTCAGATTAAGTAGAAAAGAGTAAGTGCAAAGAGGTCACTTAGTAAAATCAGGAAAATAACTTTTTTTTTTTAAAGCAAGAGATTTTGATGCCAGTATCATCACATAAGAAGTTCTATCTTGCAGGTGCAAACAAATACATTTATTATATTTCCACATGCTGAATGTTAATTAATTTTCTTTAATGTTCTGAGCACCTGAGCCAATCTGCTTCTACAGTCCCACTGGGAAAACAGCACAGCTTGGAAGAGGCAATGAAAGGACAAAAGCAACCTGTTCCTTTCCCCAGTGATACGGCATTGCAGCATCAGGCTTTTCTTCATTCTTTCTAAAAGAGTAGGATCTAAATGCCTGTAATCTTCTCTTTTTTCATCTGAGTCATTTCCACCTAGAACGCATCTAGAGGCCATCTGAAAACTGGGTTGAAACTCTTCTTGAAGCTGGGGCTCTGAAAATGCACAAATAAACTCTGTACTCATTATAAACGATTTTTCATAATGGGGAACTGAAATGACCCTCAAAGTGTGTGCACTATTCTCCTTTCTTTAAATGCCATCCTTTCAGTTGGTGTCATGATAACAGTGTCACATGAATTAAAAATAAAAATAAGCGAAATAATTTCTTGTAAGAGAAATAGAGATGCATAATATGATGGGTGTTCCCAGAGCAAGCACTAGGGAAGGGCTGATGTGTTCCAGGGATTGCCAATCAATAGGGATGTGCACAGAAGAAATCTCAGTTGTATCATAAACAGCAAAAAATGACAGGGGATGTGGTTAATTATTATGATGGCTTAGTGACTTGAATACTCTGGGGATGTGATTTCTCAATTAAATACACTCTGCAGGTTGTTGCATTGTCACTTTGAAATGTCACTGGTTTTAATCCAAGTAGTAATTATTCCAGGATAACACTTTGATCAATGAAGTCTGGAAGATAATGCCTGAACCCAGGAAGGTTCTTCCCTTTCCATAACCTGTCCAGTTGTCCATCACACCTTTAGGAATTACTGTTACTCTGTACTGTACCTGAGTCAGGCAGTTGTAAAGTTTACCCTTCAGCAACCTTAAATGTTAAATTACCCTTTCAAGAGAAAAGCTTTTATGCAATATTCAGAGTTTATATAAATGTGACAGTCTTTTGCGAAATATAAAAATCCAAAGGATCATTTAAAAATCTGTGTAAGGCAATAAATTTCAAAACCAACATGTTTTTGTTAATTCACAAAATGCCAAAATTAATTTTGATAAGCTTACATGGGAATTTAGAAAAAAAAAACATAACTAAGCACACTAGAAATACTGGTAATTTTAGTAGAAAAACTGTGTGTTCTTCTCTTTAAATTATTATTTATATAAATACTCTATGCAACCTGAAATGGATTATAGAATTTGAAAATAAATAGGAATTTTTAATGGGTGTATTTTTATTTTGAGTATTAGCTAATTTTAAAGATTTATCTTGGAGAAAATATTATCATCAACAGGGCTTATTTGCAATAGTTTTCCATGACATGTATCAAATAAATACAAATTGTACTGTCAGCTGAGGATAAAGCCAAATGAAAGCAACATTTCCCATTGGACAGAAATCTGATTGTGTTCATCTCTGGTGAGAAGATCTTGAACCTTTTTTCATACATGTGACAATACTCTCAGAACAACTTTGAGATTTCCAAATAGAATATTAAGTAGCAGGTTGAGAACATTTTTTTTTTTTCAAAGAAAAAACCTGTAAGAAATGTTTTTTCCTGAAAGAAATGCAAGAAGATCATTTAGGTAGAGCAAGATATTTTGTAAAACACTTTTTTAACTAGATGGTGTTCATGGTAGTGGATATAACTTCTAACTAGTGATGTGTATTCCTCTCCAGTGTCATGCTCATTGGACCAACCTGAAAACTGAAAATTACATTTTTGTCTTGTTAATTCAGCTTACTAAGCAAATTAAAGGTTAATTATCTGCTATGCTTTTAAAGATGAAATAAACAGGTATCAATGCAGGTATCACCTGTCTCACCCGAAAGTATGTGACAGAAGAATACTCCAAAATACATCAGGTAAAAATGTTATCGAAATTTGCTTGGGTTTTTTTGTACTCTTATCATCTGCCCTTGATCAGAACACAAAGTATTACAAACCAGCTTAAAGAAGTGATTCTGAGTCTGAAGAGATGATTCTGAGTCTAAGGAAGTGATTATCCCACTATATTCAGTGTTGGTGCAGCCTCACCCCCAGCGTCGTGGGCAGTTCTGAGCCACACAAATTAAGAAGCACCTGGAAGTCCTCACATGCTTCCAGAGGAGGTCAAGAAAATCCATGTAGGTTAATGGGCTCCAAGGAATGTCCTCTGAGCAGTGGGTAAGGAATTTGGACTTGCCCAGTTTGGAAAAAAGGAGGCTGAGGGACAACCTCTCGGCAGCTTTCTGGAGTGGGGAAGTGGAGAGGGAGGGGCTGAGCTCTTCTCCCTGGTATGCAGTGACAGGATGTGTGGGAATGGTTCAAAGCTGTGTCAGGGTGGGTTTAGAGTGGGCATTTCTTTATGGAGAGGGCAGTCAAGCATTGGAACAGGCTTCCTAGAGAGGTGCTCAATGCTCCAAGCCTGTCGGTGCCTAAGAAGCATTTGGACTTTCATTAAGCTGACATTGTACAGCAATGCAAATCAACATTTACATGTTGAGGTAACAACATGTTAGGAAATGTTTTAGCATCTGCAATCAGGTAAATTATTTTGTTGATTGAAAAAGTGTTTTGTGTAGATTTAAGGTGAATCTGAGTACAAGGCAAGTAATGCATTAGCTTCTCCTAATTGGGGGAACATGAACATGTGTTACATACATCTCATCAGCAGTCAGTTTGCATCTGCTGCTGGAAAATTAAACCCTGTGTTGTTTGCATCAGATTGCATCACTTCATGGAGTTGAGATTACAGAGACCACATAGAAAACTCCTGAAGCTATTGACAAAAAGGTCATGATTGATTTTGTGATTATCCTCTGGTTGTACTATTCATTTTTCTTCAATATTTTTGCGACTGTAAGGAAACAGCTGTTGAAAAAACAGGATAAGACATTAGAGATAGTTACTGTCTTCTGTAGTTGATTTTATTTCATCAGAATGTACATCCTCAGCATAATATAGTGAGTAAATGATATTTGTATTGGAAAAAGAGGACGACAATGTTGGCAAACGCCATAGCAAATATACAGTTGCCCATACTGCCTTCTCCAACCCTGTTTCAAACCATGGTCTGATATAATGAATCTTTCCCTGGAGAAAAATTTTATATGATTAGCAGTCAGTGAATTATCCTGCTCTGGATGTCATACAGAATAGCCAAATCAGACAGAAGCTTAGTGGAAGAAAGACTGAGCAGCTCATTCAGACAGATTGAAACAAAATAGGTGTTTTGCATGTGCCACGGCACTTTAATGCTGACATAGCCACAAACTGGGAAGATAAATGCTGTAATAATACCTACCTGTATACCTGGAATAGTTTCTATCCTGGTACAGCCCTCAGGTTGTCATCCATTACTGATTCTTCAGGTAGGTTGTGATGAAGTTCCAACTAGAGTAATCAATACAGACTTTAGTGCCTTCGGGCAAATAGTTAAGAGGAGTGCAAGTAGCATTCCCCCCTATCCTTTCTTTTGGAAGGAATGATGAGGGAAAAACCAGCAAGAGCCAGCAGACCAAGATGTGACTCCGAGCCTGGTGTCACCAGCAGAATTTTGGGTGTTTTGACCATGGGTTAGTCTATATAAGAGCAAGTCTGCCTGTGACAGAACGGCACACCTGTCCTGAAGTGAGAAAAGGATCTTTGCAAAGGAATTTTCAGGGTTCATTGAAAGAGTTTTGAACTTAATTAGAAGGGGGAAAGGGTTAAAGCCAGGATCTGTAGAGAAAAGCATGGGGACAACATGCTTTGAGTGCTGGTGTGCTATGGAGGTCCCTCAGTCTGCTGTCTCAGTAAAGGGAGGGGATGGAGATCCATGTGGCAGCAAAGACACAAGGGTTACCGATGTGCTAGAAACCATGGAAACCCCTGAGAACAGTCAGAGGGATTAAGGCTTCTCCCTCCTGAAAGGTGATGGAATCAATAGCCCCAGTGAAGTGCATCTGCACCAATGCACATGGCATGGGCAGGAAACAGGAGGAGCTGGAAGCCCCAGGAAAACCGTGACACAGGCTGGCATTGTGGGAACATGGTGGGATGAGTCACACAACTGGAGCTCCAATGGATGCTTATAAACTCTTCAGAAGGGATCAGCAGGGAAGGGGAGGCCATGGGGTAATGCTGAATGATGGGGAGTGTCTCAATTGTTTCAAGATGTTTAATTACAGTGATGATAAGGTAGGGTGTTTATGGGTAAGAATCTGGTGGAAAGCCAAGAAGGCAGAGAATGCTGGCAGGAGTCTGTTACAGAACACCCAGCAAGGCTCAAGAGGCAGATGAAATACTCTATTAGCAGCTGGGAGAATTGTCACAATTCCTAGCCCACATTCTCCTGGGGGATTTCAGCTTAGCAGGAAATACAATACAGCAGAAAGGAAACAGTCTATGAGGTTAGTTCTTTCCAACCTAAACAATTCTATGTTTCTATGATAGTACTACCTCAAATCTTTAGCCTTTTATTTTCTGTATTTTACTCCTATGCTTTAATGAGGTACTCAGGGTATTTCAGAAATCTGGACTTTTTTTCCCTTGTTTTCAATCATTTTGAGGAAGTCACTGCTGCATGTTTGCAGCTTTTTGCAAGAAGTGGCTTTTATTCCTCTCCAGCACTCAATACACACACTTGCTGAAGAAACCAGTGAATTCTTCAGTTTGTTTTGCATTTTTAAAAGCCAGATCACAGATCGAATACTATAGAGAAAGGCATTTAAGGAATCACAGAAAATAGGCAGGTTTTTCATGTGGTAACAGCACATCAGCTGGAAGCAAATATAGCTTTTTCATAATTGTTGGTTCCATTTATTCCTCTGAATGAAGCACTATCATTTAGGTGATGTTGACCAGCTAATGTTAATTACTATAATTGATCAGGATGTTAAAAAAAATTAAAAATGTCCTCTGCATGCATATATTTGGTGTATGCTTTTTTCACACCGAGTAACTACCATTAGAAGGTCCAAGCAGGCTCCTCAGATTATGTACAAATAAATTATCTTAGAAAAATTTGCAAACAGGTGAAATGTTTAAATAGGTGCACACTGTTGGGAAAACCTGCAGTTTTTGCTGAACAAACTCAGCTCTGAAGGCCCCAAATTAGTGGTTAGAAATCAGAGGCTGGGTCAGAACAGCAGAGACCTTGACAAGCCCCCGCCTCTGTTCTCCTGGGAAAAGAGAATCTGGTACAAAGCACGGGACAAGTGCAGGGAGCCACAGCAGCAGACAGGTTTCTGTGCATCAGGTGAGGGAACAGGTGGGCAGGACAAGTGTCCTAGCACCGTTCCCAGGTGCTGCATCTCAGCTTTGCAGATGGTCTGCACTTGTTCCTGTGAGGCACTGCTGCACCCCAGGCTGGTGTCTCTTACTTACAGCCACCTCTGGCATATTTATATTGCTTTCCTGTCACTGCTGTGACTGTCATACAGCTGTGGGAAAGGAATAGAGTAGAAAAAGGTGGAGAAAAAGAGGAGGGGAAAAAAGAGAGTGAGGGAGGGAAGGTAAGGGAAATATGTACCTAAGGACAGAGAGAAGGAAAGCTTATTTCTCGGTATCTTGACATCCATCTTAGTGGTCTCCTCCTGGGAGACTGAAAACCAGCTAGAACAAGAACTTAGGGGACAGATGGCACAGCATAACTCTGCTGAAATTCTGCTCTTAATTCTCTGATTCAGCCTTTGCCCAACATGTGGTGTTCTGAGAAGTTTAACTTGTAACAAACTGCAACTTAACTTATAATAATGACAATTGTTTTGTCAGGAACATTTATTTCCAAGAGCCTTTGAAGAAAATGCAACCAATGGGGTAAAGCTAAAGCAACCCCTGAGTACTCATTAATATTTTGGACCACAAATAACTGTATTAACATACTGGATTTATAGTCAGTTATTGTCATAGGTAAAAATCAGAGGATGATCTTCAAGATTCATGCATGAAAGCAAGCTGGCCTCAAAACAGGTGTGATTTTTTTCAGACCTGGGAGGAATTTTTTGTGATATTTAGATCAAAACCAGCATATTGACTAAATGATCTGAAGACTTTTCATAACAATGTTCTTCAGAGATGTTGTCTCCTGCTAAGGGAAAGGATGACCACAAAAACAGAGTAGCATTGAAAAATAAAAGGGGGTGATGTGGAAGTGTAAAGTTCAGAGGAAGAAAGATCTTTTTTAGGGCTGTCCAGAGGCACTAGGCATATGATATTCTGCCTCACCAAAATGACAGACTTTTCTTGTCTATCTTTACTCAAAACTGTGACTCCAGTTCATTCAGTTCAGTGGAAGACACAAAGTTGAGACCTTAACAGGATGGTTGCTGTTAATGTGGCTGTCTTGATGTTATGCTTTTCATAATAGTTAAGAAGTAGAACAGCTTGTGTGGTAGCAAGCTCAAGTAAGTGCTGTAAACATACTTTCTGTAATTGAATCTTATTAACTTTAGTTCATACTCAACATAATTAAGCAATTCTTTTTTGCAATGTTGTCATATCAGTCAAAAACATCTATTTTTAATGAGTGTCAAAGCAAAATGAATCTAAAACTGTGTTTATAATTTGGGTTTGTTGTTGTTGTTTCAGGTTTTATCTCTCTTTTTTTAAAGAGGATTTACCTTGACTGGAAAATATTAGTTTGAAATAATGGTTTTGGTTTGGCAGGAGTTTGAGTGAAATTTGTAGTCATGCAACATGCACTAAAAGTTTTTGAAGGTGCTAGAAGAAATGGTTTTCTGTACTGAAGAAATCATGGTAGAATTCTTCCATAAAAAGATCCAGATCAGACTGCTTTTCTACAAGATCAACATTTGCCTTTTACTCTCCCCATTTTCTGTTCTCTATCTCAGCCTTTTTTGAAATAAAAATCATTATAGCCATTAAATACATGGAAACAACTTGTATCACCATCCTTAAGAGCTCATGACTCTCAAGTTGGTACCTCTAGGATCAGTTAAATGCCTCAGCTTTGCATTAAAGGCATTAGGTGTGAAAAAGCCACCTATTTGTCGATATTTATTTGTCAAAAATTGAAATCTGGATGGCAACTTTTGAATAGGTTCCAGTCCGAGAAAGAACAGTTTTCTTCACTATTAAGTAAATAATAATCACATTACTGCATTCTTTTCATGCTTGTGAACTCTGAACACAGGAACCAGTGGAGATTTTGAGGTAAATTTCTCATCGTGCCTCAGAAAAGCCAGGGACTTGAAAATCCAGGTCCTCATGTAGAGTGTAGAATGAATCTTGCATGTGCCAGAGCTACTCTGACAGTCCTTTGGGAAGCCCAGTGCCTGCTTTTCACTGAAGAATTGACTGGCTGCATTTCAGTGCTTCTGAAACAGAACATCATAAAATTTCACTTACAAATCCATTTCATGCCTTAGCTATTCATTATTTATATGGTATGATTTATATATATATATATATATTGAACTGTAAACTCTATTTTAAAAATCTACAATGAGGTGGAGACTTGAAATTTGGGGTTTTGCCAATTCTAATCTCCAGTGCTTTTTATTTTTTCTTTTTTTTTTTTTCCTGCCTTAAAATAGTCAAGAAGGAGTTCAACTGAAAATGTGGTTAGAAATTTTGAATACCCAAAAAAATTACTTTGAATGACATTTTTGCCTGGGTTTCTAAGTGCAGAAAGCTTGACATGGCGGGTGACACAGGGCTTAAAAATCACTGCCCTGGAACTTCTTTGACATGGTATCTGACCATATGGAAATGCTGGAATTTAACATGTTTTGCAGTGGCAGGCAATTCTTCATTAATATGCCTACAGAGGCACAGTGCATACTAAACATTCTAGCTTGCTGACAGGGCTATATTAATACAAAAAAGAAGTCTCAAGTTAATTACAGTTTTGTGTCTGAAACGGAGAAGGGTGTGAAATAGATCTTTACTTAGATAGCCAAAGAAGAAACCATTTTCTCCTTTAAATGTATATTAATCTTAATAAATGGACAGCCAGAGAATTTTAGATGCTCTGCTATACTTTAATTATGTGCAGTGTTTAGAAATGTGTAATTGAGCTCTTGCCAGTGTAGGAACATATCTTACCTTTTTACAAGGCTGAGGGTTTTGAAAGGAGTACGTAAAGACTTAGCAACAAAAAAAAAAAAAAAACCAAAAAAAAAAAAAAGTTGCAAAAGTTTCTACATGGAAAACTTTATCTCAATAAATCCTTAGTAGATATCTTAACCTTTATTTTTTTTAATTAGGAGGGAAAAAAAGCCACAAAAATTCAAATATAGAGATGGAAGAAAAGAGTAGGCAACCTTGCTGTAAAATCAGCAGTTAATGTTGGCAGGAAGTTCTTGATTCTTTTTCCTTTTAATTATGGGATACATTTTCTCATTAGGCTTCTCTATTTAAAGCGAACTATAATTGGCTTACATATTAAAAATAACAGTGACAAATGCAGATTAGGATGCATGTTTGTGTGGATGAGCACTTGAGAACTGAAGCTCTGGCAGAAAGTAACTCAAAGAAGAGAATAATTGAGCCCTCTTTGTTACAGGTGAGGATGAAAAACACTTCATTTCTTCTCAGAGAGAGTCTGAACAAAAAATGCTCTCTTCAGCTAAGATATCTGGGTATGGCTGCTGTCAGAGCACGATGGTGTGGAATAAAGCTGTTTCCTTGACTTGCTTGACTACTGGAAAATGGTCACTGAGTTTTGGGCTTTGTTTCGAAGGGGAGCCGTGGGAGGCCAGCGCGACACGATTGTTGTGTGTGCAAGAACTGCAGGTGTGCCTGGGGCAACACACCCATGAGCTTCTAGAAGGGTTTCAAGGTGGTGTCGAGGAGCACACCTAGTGCAGGTAGCTGGGTGGGAGCAGTGGGAGCTGCAGGCTGGGCTCTGGGTGATGGGAAATGCTGGAGCCCCTGGCAAGGGGCCGTGGGTTGGCAGTGACCCTTTGCACAAGGGAGCTGTGGCAGCAGCCAGGTGACAAAGGACACTCAGAGGCAGCAGGAGCTGATGGCTCTGCAGGAAGAGCTCTGACTATGGCCCACACTCACTGTGAGGGTACAAATATCCAGGGTGTCCCCGAAATGCTTTGCCTTGGGCTGTTGTTGTGCTACTGTGCTGTGATTAAACTGCTTTAAGGATCCAGACACGTGGGACTGGTGTAGGAAACCTTGTCTAAAGGTGAGATTAGGGTGTATGGGAAGCCAAGCAGGACACCTGGGGGTTCTCTGGAGCTGCCCATGGAGAAGGGGCTTTGGTCCCAGCAGTGAAAATCCCTGGTGGTTGGAGTGTGGCAGCCTGGGTGGGTCCTTGAATGCTCAGACAGGAAAGTTTCCAAAAATCTCCTTCCTTTCAATGTGCCTAAAGATTAAATATATAGAAATGTACTGACTGTCTTTGTAACTTGGTCCTTCTTTGTTAAATATAGGTAGTGGGAGCAGAGACCTCTTTTAATAAAGGGAGCTCTTTGCATGTAGCCTTGCAACAGCAGTCTGCTGGTATTGAATTGTTTATGTAAGTTACTATATTTGCATTGCTTTGCAGTGTTTATTCCAATGGTGTTTCCTTTGAGTGCGATGGATAGTACTAGTTGGGGTATTGTTGTAAAACCTCTTATTCTCAATTTATTTCCTCTACAAAAATTGTTTTTCACTCATTCAACCACCCACATGGATCTCTTTGCCCAGGGAAATTCACTATGATTACCAAGTTTTTATTAAAAAAAAAAAAAGAAATAGAGTAAATGAGCATTTACAGATATTGCCTATACGTCTCTTTATATAAAAAACTTCCAAATCCCCAGATTTCTTTCAGGAATAAGGGAAGATTTCAAGGAGCAGCCGTTGTGTTTTCCAGGAACATCGCTCACAAGGTCCGAGCACTTAGCAGCAATGTCTAGCTGGGCTCTCCAGCTAGAGATTCTCACACAGTCTGCAAACTCAATGTATAATTTGTATGCATAAAGAAACATCCTTAATCACAACAATCTAAATCAGCAATGAGTCATAGTTAAAAGTATAATTGCAGTTTTGATTTTAGTATCAAAATATTCATAGTTTTTATTACGTGACAAGTATCTGATGACATCTATTTAGTTCATAAGTTCCCTCTGTGCAGAATAATGCTATATAGGTAGCCTTATTTTTTTGTCATTTTTAATCTAGGGAAAATAGGAGAATATTGATCATTTGGCCAATTGTGTTGTTAAATTCACATTTCAAATCAATGAATTTGTGTGTGTGTGTACATTTGCTTGTTTTTTAAATTGCTTTGCTTTTAGAATAGCAGAATTGTGCTGTACTTCATAAATCTTTATCCTGGCTGTGTGTCAGATGAACATCAGTTGTTTTACAGAGCAGTGGAGCTGTAGTGCAGGTATGGGAAGTAACAAAATCAGTGTAATGGGATGAGTGGTTGCAATGTTTTATTCCATAAAAACACACCTACTGGGCACTGCTACAGAAGTATAGAATGTAAAACAAATATCAGCTTCAACCCCTTTAGCCCTAAGTGTATATTTATTAACCACAGAAATTTACTTAGGTATTTTAAACCACAAATGGCCTAGTTCTGGCCACATTCTGTGTTTAATAACTACTCTGAGCTACAATTCAAAATAATTTCCTGATTGTTTGTGGGTGCCTCATCTGGTATACCTTAGCCCTACTTTTCAGGAACACACTGCAGATCCCTGTAAAACCAACAGTGAATAAGTCAAGAAATTAGTAACTCTATATAGAGCTGAAAATTTTAACCCCAGTGTTGATTTTTCAGTCAGTGCTCTGTGTGTGTTTGTAACTTTTACAAAAATCGAGTTGGATCCTGTATTCTTTTCTTCATTCCATAGCCTCGGATTGTTTGAACATGGCCAGCACAGGGTTGTCCTAAAAGATTTTTAATGTATTAAAAGCTTACAGAGGTGGATTTTAATCTGCTTTTAAATGGGGTGATGGCAGGAAATATATTCCATTTTCAGGCAACCTCAATTAATGTATAAAATTTCACATGATATGTTGAAATAGACTGTCAGAAGGACAGAAGAAATGAATGAATGAAAGGTGAATTATTTGGATGGCCAGATATCTAAATATGGAAAAGTTTAGCTAAGAAATGCAGTAAATCAAAGACAAGAGGCAAGGAGTGGAGCCAGAACTGTAAATTAAATGTATCTTTCTGGCACCACACAGATTCAGGTATTATTTTCATTAATGGCACAGCCTTGCATCCAATCATCAAACCCCTGAACTTCTATAATTGGTGCTGCTCTGAACAGCTCTAATGAACTGGGGCTAAGACTTGGTGCTGTGCTTTTGTATTTTGCAATGTACAGTTGGGTAAATAAATGATTGTTTTAATTTTACAGAACTAAGTGTGATTCATACCAAGTGACTTGAAATCTTAAATACTTCATGGAAACTTGTGATTGTTTATCTGCAAATGCTTAGCTGTAGCTAACTAACAAAAGTGCTGATGAGAACAGAGCTGTACTCCTAACAGGGAACCCTTAGAATGACCAGTTAAAAGTCTCAAAGCCAAGAGGCTCATTTCAGTTGCATTTCATCTGCCAGGTTTGTTAATCAGTTTTGTCTTTTTAAAGTATGGGTCCCCTCACGTTCAGTTTTTTACAGAGAGCTATTTTTTTTTTCATTTTTCACTGAGTTTACTTGCATTTTTCAGAGAGGTTTCCATCTGACTGCATATTCAGTGGAATTAAATAGGTTTTTAGGACAGTGGAGAACAAGCATCTGTAAAGAAGGTGTGAGTGGGTGTTTTTTGTTTTGTTTTGCTGTTAACTAGGATATGATTTGGCAGCCCAAAACTGAGATGTTAAGTCTGCTATAACAAGCAGCATCCTAACCATGCTGAATCCTTGAAATGTGTGACCAGGCCTACCCTCCAAGGGGGCAAGGCATTGATCCCAAGGTTCTCTGTCACAAAAAAGACAGACTAACTGAAAAGGATGTGAGGAGAGCCCAGCTTGATTAGGTTTGTTACAGGACTAATCACTGAGCAGTGGTAGGGCTGCGAGAATTGGGAATGCCAGAATTCCTTATTCATAACACACATCCCTCTGCTTAATAAATCTTGAATACAAACATTACAAGCAAGCCCTGGTCTCTCCTTCAGCTGGCTGGCTTCCAGGACTATTCTGTTGTACCTCAGAATGCATATTTGTCAAAAGAATAATTTAAATATTTTTTTATTATTTTTACAGGAATAGGTATGTTCTGTTGCTAGGTAGCAATTTCCTGATGATACACATGGAAAATTTTAAACTAAACCTGTGAAACTTTAAAAATTTCAGTGGACTCCTGCCCTTTTAGACCAATGGAAGGATAAAAAGAGGCCTATTTGTATCTGGGAAGTTCATAGGAAGCTGAAAGTTAATATGCTTTTGGTTCTAATGTACCCTAATCAGAGAGTAAACCAAAAATTTGTATAAAGATGTTTTGAAATCCTCATTGCTAACAAGCAGCTTCTCCATGAAAAAAATAAAGAAAAACTAAATCTGTGACTGTTTCTTCCTTTTTTTTTTTTATAAGAGGAGGGAACTGTAAGGTTTTTTAAAGTCTGAGGAGCTGAGCTGTGATGAAAACTGCCATTAGCACTTTCACACCTGATTGCAAACCACTGCAGTCAATCCTGTTCTACTGACAAGGCAGTGTCAGCCTGTCAGGTTGGGATTTAACTCTGGCCTTTCAAAGCTGCTGTCCTGGAAGTGTGGAGAAGTTAAATTCTCAGGAGAGCTCCTGATTCTCTTTCGAGTTTCCTGGGTTTTTAATGAAAGATTTTTCATGCTGCTGTAGCTGGTGTAGCTTGAGTACTTCTTCTTCTGCCACAATTCCTGCAAGCTTGAACAATTTCTGTATTTATGGAGGTGGGTTGCTCTCTGTATTTATCAGGTGCATTCTTCGCTGCCAAGTGGAGTGCCAGCTTGAGGCTGCAAAGTTTTATCACTCTGACTCTAAATAAAATCCATATTAAGACTATCAACTAATTTGTACCTGCTCAGGCAGGCAGCAATGACTTTTTTGGACATTGTTGATAGGAAGTAGAGTGAAGAAACCAAAGCTGAGCAAGATGGGAAAGCGCCCACTGATGTCTGGAGTCATGGTAAACTGCCAGTGATTGAATTAAAGCTCTTATTTCACATATATTAATCTTTGTTGCCAGCAAAGGTAAATTTTTTTGGGTAAGGTGTGCTTTCTTTCCAATTTCCACCCTGCCTCACAGTTTTATCCCTTTATTCTGGGTAAGGTTCTGCCCGTCAGTCCCCTTTGCCCCATTCAAAAATCAGTCTAATGAACTGTTAGATCAGGATGTCTCTGTCTCCGGTTACTCATGCAATTTCTCTAAGTGCTTTGATGAAGTGAAGTTCTGAATTTGTAGGAAACAGCTGCTTCTCAGCGGCAGCATTGCCCTCTGGTGGATGCATGACTCCAGTGGGGGAAAAGGGGGAGAGAAAGAAAAGGTTATGTGAATTGACCCTTTTGTGTTTTCGTCTGTTCTACTCAAATCTCTGTGAATTTAGAGGGTGGATAAAATATTAAAGCTACACTGTAGAATCTATTACAAAACTCTTGGAAAATCCAAGCTTACATGATCTTTCCACCAATTAATAACCATGTGAAATGTATGCCATTGCTGACCATGGCATTAAGTGGAGATTTGTGGTAGATGGAAAAACTTTTTAAATGTGTAAGTAGTCTTTAGTACACAAAGAGTGTAAGTACTATAAGCAAAGGTCTTAAATAGCATATAAATAAATTGAGAATGAGGGGTAAAACCTTTCCAAAAGACAGAAAAACTCTTTTCCAGCACCATTAAAATTAATTCCAAGGTATCCTTAATTGAAACTTCCTATTGGTATCTGAGCTAGAAATTTCAGATTCTGGGCCCAAGTAACACTCAAGGGACATAGTGAAGCTGGTCATCAAAAGAAATGAAAAATAACTCTAAATCATAAAAAATGAAAAAAAAATACTCTAGAACTGAAAGCTTTAGAAATGGTATTTAGTTTTCCATGCAACTCAATAATTGAGCTACAGTAGATGACGATGATGATGATGATGATAAAAGTCTCTGATGACTTTTTAAGTTTCCTGCATACAAATCCTATTTAAATGAGACTCCAGTCCTTTGGGGTTTTGAAAGAGTAGAGAATGATTGACAGGTGTTTGGAGTCCAACACCAATTGACAAATGTTCTGTTGATTTAAAGTTTATAATTTGTCATAGTACTTGGTGGTTTTAGTTTCCCTCTGGTATTAATTTCTGTTACTTTCAAAAATGTATTTCTTCTTCCTGGCTGATATTAGAAGAATATAATTGAATTCTCTTTTTTCACCAACTCCTGGGTTACTGGGCAATATACTTAATATTTTGTACTGAGAATAGTAACAAGAACATAAATACCCAGCAATAAAAATTGCCTATTTAAAGATTCCCCATTTGTGAGCCTTCCAGAAAGCATTGTTTACACACATGAAGAACTTTTTAGTCCCTGGGCTTTTTTCAGACCACTACTTTAGATCCCTCATTTTTATGTCAAGGCACTTTGTTGTTGATCTTTTATAATTCCATGAACGAATGATACATTAAAAGCTGAGTCATCATTATTTCATGTATAAAAAAATGAGGAGGATATTAAGGTATATGAAGGTGTTAATGATTTAAAAGTTCTTTAATGGTCTTACTGTATGTCTCTCTGGGGCAAACATGAAATACTTTCATTCTGGAAAGGACCATAGAACTATTTCAAAGTATGAACAAAAATGAGAGTGCACAGATACCATAAATGATATCTCATTTTAAACATCTTGGATATTGTATGCTTCTTTTACGTGCTAGAGGTTTAATGATGCAGATTTTAAATAATGGAAATGGGCAAAGTAAGCTGCAACAGGGAAAGATTTGAACTAAAAGTTTTTGATGCCTCTGCATGTACTCAAGCTACAACAAGTAAAATTGACAGATAAAAGTAATCTTTTTTGCCTTTGTTGCTCTAATTAATTATTGTTTTTAAAAATGCAAATACTGAGAAGAAAGTATATCAGTAGAAAGCTCTTTATTGAGAAAAAATATTTCTATATCAGGAATAAGTAACTAGAAACATGATGCCAGTACCAGAGAAGAAAATTCCAGCTTTGATTGCTGTATTTCTAACTAAAATCTGAAAATCTCTTTATGAAAGTCACAGTGTCTGTGCTTTGGAAGCTTTTAGATGGTTTAGATATAGAAAATGGTTACTATATAATGGAGGAGGAGATTAAAGCCAGATAAATTCTTTTTAAATCTGAATGGAATGATCACACGAAACAAAACTAAGTCTACTCTCGTGTAACAATTTTTGATGAAACAGTGTTGAAATATCAGATATCTAAACCAAATTTGGATTCCAGAACAAGCTGAAATTCCTGTTGTCGCCTAATCTGTAGCTATTCAAAGATAATTCTAAGCACATAAAATAATAGACCTACATGCCTAATGACAGTATTCACTCTCTTCCATCACACATTTTGTTCCCATTTGATTTTTTTATGTTCTCCCTAATGATTATGGGATGTTTTCAGATTTCTTTACAAATACATTATCATTTTTTACCTAAGAGATGTGCTTTTTATTTCGAGTGCTTGGTTCTAAGTTGTTTGTTTTTTTTTTTTTCTATCTGTCTCTTTTATTAGCCATATTTGGAATAAAAAGCATGAAAGCATCATCTCCTTATTTCTCACATAAGATTAATTGGAGCTGGGAGCAGTTGCTTGAAAGTAAATTTTCAATGAAGCTTGTTTTTCAAAACTGCTTGTATTCACGAACCATCTGCCAGTTCCTCCTTAATTTACCGAAGCTTCTAGGACAATCTCGGCCTTTTATGGCAATACAAGGCAAAACAATGCTGAGAAGTTTTGATCAGAAAAGAAAAAAATGAAGTAAAAACCTTCATGGTTCTCTCAACAATGAAAAAAATAAAATCTATGAAAATAGAACAGTATTAAGGCAAAGTGACTTTTCCAATTTGACTATTTTTTCCCAAGTCTATTTGAAATGGAAGTTTACCTACGTATTTCCAATTAGAGGAAAATTCTACCATGAGTATCTGGATTTTGGCCTATGTCATGCTTGTCCTGTTTTATTTTTTGTTCTCCCTACAATTTTTTTCTGACCACTTGACAGTTCAGTTTAGCCCTGATTATGGTTCCTGCTGGCTGGAAAGCAGAAGGGAAGTTATTTAGTAACATAGAGGGAGTTTTGGAAGAGCCTTCTTAAGTAATTGCAATGGAGGTGATCCTTACATCACCTCTAGAATATGCCAGTAAATGAACAGGATTCTGGAAAAAGATGCATCCATAATTGTTGTTAAATAATTTAAGAAAGTTTTAATGACATAACTTTTTTTCAAAATTTTATATAAAGTAATATAAATAAATTAATCATATAAATTATCAAGCTGCTTCTTTCAGTTTAAGAAAACTTTACCCTCTTTGCCCATCTTCAGCTTTCATGCCCCTTTGAACACTCCTAATCAGTGCACTTCTTTATGAGCTGTTGTTTTCAATCTTGTAGAATACATCCCATGAGAACACTTCTATCAATGCATTATCCTTCCTGGATTATCACTCTGTTCACTATTAATTCATGAGACTGATTCACCCCCTTCCTTGTAGAGAAATATTAACATGTAATTAAGATACAAATCCAAATGCGAGAGCATAATAACAGGAAAGCCATCTGAGGGAAACAAAATCACAGCGGTGACATGTTCTAGAGGAGGGCTGCAGCTGAAGATTAATTGGTGAGCACTCACAGTGACAGCAGATAACTCTTGTGTTGCTTTGACAGAGGGAATGAAAGAGCTGGAATCTGCAGACTCTTTGCTGTAAATGAAGGAGGTGGCTTTCTGCAGAACAATTCCTAAATCTGCTTACATTTGAAATATTTTTCATATTGAATGTAATTTGCTGAATACTATGCAAAATCTGTGTAGATCCACTGTAATCAGGTCAATTCACACTCTCTTGGCTCTTTTTATGTCACTTATCAATCAGCAGCTGTCAATTCAAACAAGAGCAAACTTGTAATGAGATCACACTCCTGGAGCAGCAAATGGGTTAATGGCATTCTGAATTTGTGTTTGACATTTGCTGCTCAAATCTTACAAGGTGTATAAACACAGAGGGAAACACTTTATTGATCTGGAGTTATCGTCTGTGTTTATGTGTTATGTGTGTGCATGTGCTTTGCAGTAAAACTTCAGATTCCTTGGGGCACTAACCAGGTTTACTAAAAGGGAAGTAGATCCTATTTTTTAATGCATTATTACAGGTGAAAAACAGGTGAAAGTTTTTAAGTGGGAATTTTTCAGGAGGTGATTTGTGAACAGAGGAAAAAAGGTTAAAAACAAATACTTTGAAGTAGTGTGTCTGAAGATGACTGCAGCATTGTTAAAGATTTTAATGCCCTGCAAAGAGGTTCCGTGCAAAGTTACTTGTGCCGAGAATACCACAGGATAAAGAGCACAATTCCAGTAACACCTTCAGAAAGTGATATCAATAAATGAAAATGCACATGCAATTAGATACTAAAATATTCATAACATTTCAACAATGGAAGTGTTGTAAGAAGGTAAGAACAAAAGGAGATAATGAGGCATTAATAGCTAAATCTTACATAAACTGCATTTGAAGCAGGGAGACACAAAATGCAGCTCGTATATTGAATGTGAATTCCAAGTGTCTAAAATGTCTTACAGAAAATATAAGTTGAGACTAAACTTTAAACTGAAAGGCATTAGCGTCAGGACAAATGAGTTTCATCAGCCATTTAAGAAGGTTCTACTGCACAAACAACAGAAGACAAGACATAAAAGTTACCTGTGCATAAGACACATAAGCAGCCTGGGTTTTAACCATGGGTTGGTTTGTTTTTTTCTCCTTCCATGCAAATATTAAGAGGTGTTTTTGGGGAGGAGTTTCTCTCTTCCCTGAAACTTCCCTGGCTAATGATGGCTGATATTTATGTTGAATGTGAGAGAGAAGTGTTTGGAATTGTATCTTCCAGCCAGTCTTCTCAAGAGTATATAATAGGGACATAATTGACCCCCTTCCTTCCCCAATCCCATTCTTCACTCTCTGTGAAAGGATAAATTTGGCTGACTCTGAAATCCACCTTGCAAGGCCAGAGTGGTGGCACCACCACACATGGTAGACTGCTACAACGGTGCAGTCTTTCCAACCAAACCTAAATAATTGTATAAATTGTATAAATTGTATAAATATATGAATTACACAGGCTGTGAAGACAGCTAGGAGTTGTGGATTTGGGCATGAAGTTCAGGCAATCATTTCTAGCCTTACACAGTTCTATTTGATATGGCAGAGCTCAGCACTGAAAATCAGAGTCATGAAGCCTTCATCCTTCAAGAAACACTTTGCTAATCTCTTTCATCTGGTACAGATGTGGAAAAGTCTTTCTCTCAATAACTTAGACCAAATTTTACGTTAAAAAATCCTGCCCTGAGTTTTCATTAAGAATGTCCTTTAAAAGACTGTTTTGCAGTCCTTGGCTTTATAGTTTGCATGCCCTGAACAGTGAAATAATACTGAGAGCTGTATGTGAAAGAGTGCATGTCCTTCCTTCCCATCATCACATTCCAAATATGTTCACAAGTGGCTGGTGAAAAGTTAGACACAATGCCAGTTTGGACTGGAGATTGTATTTATCTTTTGATGGACTGTGTAGTTATACCAAAAATAATTAGGATTGGCTTGAAAAAGTGTCTATTGAGTTGGCCCTTTTCAGCCATCCCTTTTACAATCATCCTGTCTGAACTAATAGAAAGTAAATAATGGTTAAAAGGTAATGAGAAGTAATGGACCTTAAACAGATTGACTGCTGATTGGGTACCACCAATTTGCAGCCTTTGTGCTTCCTTCAGGGCCCTCGAGCTGTGCAGCTCCCTAGCAACAATGAAATCTGCTCCGAGATGTTCTCGTGCAGCAGAAGCTGCGCTCGCCAGCACGGGGTGGTGATAATCGAGCTGGCAAGGGCTGAAATCTCTGTGCAACAAATACCCTTACGTCCTGCAAGGTGTTACACTCTGCCCTGTGCACGGCAGCCACCATAATAGAGCCTTGCCTTTCCAGAAAATATTGTCGTACTTTAATTTATTTTCCATGCGCAAAGTTGCTGTGATGGGGAGGGGGTGGGTGGGTGTGTGTGTGTGTGTTTATTTTATTCTCACAGTGTCAGTGTTGGTATTCCAGGGAGCTTATCTGCAGTAACATGTAAAGCTATGTTTGGAGAGTCCAGTTGTTCACTCCAGCTTCTTCGAAATATTTGTGTTGTTGCACTTCTTTGCTACGTGTTTGGATTTGGAGGAATCTTTTCCTCTGTGCCTTATTTTCTCGTGTATGAGAGAAGACAAGATTATTTAGATACATCCCGGGGCTGAATTAAGGGACACAAAGGAAGTAGTGTCAGTGATAAAAATTTTAATTATTGCACTATTTTGGGAAGTGATTAGGGAGAGACGGTGCTGTAACTTTCATACAGTAGTAAAATAGGCAAATCTTGTCCTGGCTTGTCTGCTGGCTCTATTACCATTATATCTTGTTCTAGTCACAGAGGGAAATGACATCAAAAGGGAAGCATTCCAGTCATCTGCTAGATTTCTCTCTGTTAGAAATGAATAAGAACCTAACTAACCTAACCTAACCTAACCTACCTTGTTGAAGGCTTTTTTCAACATAGAACATCAAAACCTCAAGTATAAAAGTTAATTTTCCCTACTATGAACATTACAGTAAATTTCTCACAGCTAATTTAAATATTAAAATAATTTAAAAATGTTACAGCTCTTTTTATTATTTCCTGTAGTTGAAATTAATGTTGGCTTTCAATTTTGAGACAGGAATGTTTTAATGTCCTCTTGTGGACAATGTTTTAGCACATTAACATAGAAGATTATTCTGATTTTTGTCAGAATATCTCTGTCTTTTAAATAGTGCTTTCTGAATTCAGGTCTTGAACTGTTTTCAGGGCTCTACTGTTGTCACTATTACATTCAAGCAGGATGTGTTACTGTATGGATGTTATAGTTGAGATGGTATTTTTGTTTTGGTTTTTTTTTTCTTTTTAAGTGAGACGGAAATGCCTCTTATTAAAAACTGCATACATACCTGGTCTTGACAGCATTTATCCCTTTTTTTACCTTGTGTACCTTTTTTCTTAACAAATTGCAACTACCACAGATGTGCGTGGTACTTTTGATTTCTCTTGGTTCACAGGCCTGGGATGCAGTCATGTATTTATCTGATAAATAGCGTGGTCTTAATGAATGCCTCATCAAATCTCTGAACTGTTAACACAGGTGTAATATCAAACCACTCTGAATCCCAGCTCCTTGTAATTGCCTGCTTGTCCAAAAGCAACCTTGAAAAGAAGAATATTGAATTAACTTGTTATGTGTTCTTTAGGTGATCCCAGTTTTGAGCCTGGCAGCGTTAGGGAGCAGCATACGAAACACATGAAAGCAAAGTTTGTGTAGGCTGCTGCTCTTCCCTGACTGGGCTCCCTCAAGTGTGAAGGGGTTTCAGTACACAGGGAATGCAAAGCAGCCTCCATGGGGCAGTGATGTGGCTTTACCTTAGGTGTGAGTGAAAATGCAAACCCTGAAATGACACAGTTTAAAGAAAATACTGTATGCAATTAACTGCCCTTGATTTGGCATTACCTTTGCTTGCTGTGGCTACTGAGGCTGGTGCAATTTAATCAAGGTAAGCAATTTTAAGTAGACAAAGAGGGCTTTAAAGAGAGGTGGTGATTTCTGGGTTTGGATATACCTGCCTCCACTGTGGAATGTGAATGGGAGAGTGAAGTCTGGTCTTTGATTTCTATTGAATGGCTCTGAAACAAGCACTGTGGAGATAGATTTGTTTGACACAGTCCTACTGTTCTACTTTAAATCTACCCTTGTGTGAAACATGATAGCTTCCTTTACAAAGTGCCAATTTTCCAAGTCTTTTGAAGCTCTGTCTTAGTATTAATGTGTTTTGACAGAAACTGAGGCTTAAGTTTTTGTTCTTTATGCCAGTTCTACAAAACCAAAATCATCTCTGATAATGAAGCCCTGATTTGATGTCTTCAAATTTCTATTCTCCTGAAGAACAAAACATGGTGTCAGTTTCTCCTGCAATAAGAAGTGTGCCAGGGGCATGAAGTGTGGCAGGACTGGGTCTTCACATGGTGCTCCTTTTGAGGAATCTTGCACAGATTTGAATTTATAAAGGCCTCGTTCAGTAAATGAATCTGATTTTAGTTTAAAAAATGCCAAAATGCTGCTTTACTCAAGACCATTGCAAATTAATCTATAATTATTATGGTTATGATATTCTGGCATTAAAATATAAAAACTTAAGCATTCCTTACCTCCCCCCACCCAGAGAATTTGTTGTTTTTTTATTAGCTTGTGAATTGCATTTGAACTATCTTTTTCTTTTTTGAGGCATTTTCTTTTTTGAGGCAACCTAAAGTGTGTCTGCTGAAAGCTTTGAACTTTTAGTAGTGGAATGTCTTTTGGAGATCTATGCTATTTTGGAGAAAAACAAACAAACAAACAAACAAAAAACCAACAAAAAAACCCACCCAAACCAGATACACACAGATACAGAAAAAAGACCCCAAACCAAAACAAACAAATGAAAAACCAAACCTTAAAGTTGCCTTCAGATCTCAGAAGTTAAACTCTGCTGTTGTGGGTTGTAGGTAAAAGTTTTGGGTAAATCTTCTATAGTAACTTGTTCATTTGGCAGTTTCTCTACCTGGCTCCTCTTGTTCTCACAATAGTCATAAAATAGTTGGCTGCATATTGTAGTACTATCAACACAGCCTTGGAGTAGATGTGTTTGCATGTCCCATCCCTCTCCTCAAGGTAGAGCACAGTATGGAAAATTTCAGTGCAACCTGATGATGAAACTTAAGGGATGTCTAGGACAAAACACCAAGGAAAATATTATGTATTCTCTCCTTTTCCTGTGGTTCATTCCCAGTACCTGAGAGGCAGCTTCATACCAGCTGTAACTTGCACAGAAGAAGACACATTTCAGCTGTGGAGCTGCAAAATACTTTCTTTAATAGTGATTGAACTTGGAGGTACATTATCTTTATCGGGTGTGAGGGCACCAGTGGTTTTTAAGGAGGGTATCAGGTGTTTTATAAATGGTGCTGGGGGTGGCTGTGGCTTAATTAAAGTGGAATAACTGATGTGAGAATCAGTGTTTCTGTGGTCTGTGAGTCTCTTCTGCCTGGCCCTTATTCCTGGACACTTGCAGAAGCAGCATTAGCACAGGTAAGCACATAGTAAGACTGCTTCAGGGTACTTTTTAAGTGTTTGTGGCTTGTAGCTTTCTGAGTCATGATACCTGGTTTTGATTGCTGAGCTTTTGTTCCATGTAATTCTCTAACCCATCTTTGAAATAAGCAGTGCTCATGCCTTAACTGTGGACTGTGTGAGGAATTATCTCTTGCTTTGTCTTGGTTCTGCTTCATCCAAGGACCCTGTGCAATGGGGGAAGGTCAATGTGATGTTGCTTAAACATCTTCCCATTTTGAATGTGACTTTATGGTCTTGTGTCACATCCTTCTGTGGTCAGCATTGTTTCAACTGAGCAGCCCTAATCTATTAAATTCTTCATCTTAAAAAAGGCTTTTTGTGGTTTTGATTGTCCTTGTTACCCTCCTCATCTCTAATATCGATGGGTGCAAATAAATATGAGCAACACAGAACTTGTGCAATGTCATTCTCTTGGTGTGATGGGATAGAAAGCATGTTATAGTGACATGCAAAGCAGAAACTTTTTTTGCTCTGGTACCAGTGTGAAGCTGAAGCATTTTGTTCTCTATACCTTGAAAGCACTTACAATTGAAACACTGCAGCTGGGGAGGGAGGAGAGATATAGCACACGGATAAACAAGTGAGAGCATGTTGCATTTGCACCACCCAACTGACATGGATACAGTTTTTTAAGTTATTTTGGCAACTTTCCCTGTTGTCTAGAATATCAATAACATACCAGTAGTAGATACTTATTAATAAGCCTTGTTTCAGCAAAATTTGGGAGCATCTAGTGATAATACTCTTCAGGATATTCTGTCAAGAAGAAAGGAAAGGAATTCAAAATTGGGAGGAAGCCCCAAAGCTATTTGAAACCAAAAGGTATTGTGTGAAAACTGAAGGATGTGGAGGCTCTGGAACATTTTATGAACAGCTAGACTTGAAGGGGACATTTAGTAACATAAGTTATTGAATCGCTGTTGCATTACAGCTCTATTGAATTATGTCAGAAATCCCTAGCAGAAGTTCTTAAACTTGGTGAGATTTTTGTAGTCGTAGTGGTTCCAGAATTGATAATATACTGTGAATATTTCGTGTTAAATTTTAATAGCTTGTGAATAAGAGGATTTTAATTTCAGTCCTGTATTTTATATGGAAGTTTGATTCAGTAAGTGGAAGGAAGTCAAATCCCTGGTCAGTGGTTTGGAAGTTATTTTAACAGATAATGGGCTGCAAAAACAGCTCTTGGTCCCCTAATTTAAGTAGAAAAATGAATGAAGTATGGTATTTTTTTTTGTCTAGAGAACATAAAATTAGGCTCCAGATTCATAAATGGAGTGTGTTTGCTGTTGGCTTATGTTTAATAGACTTTTTTTGTGAATAAAGTCAAACACCAATTTCTGAGGGAGAAAATACAGAAATTTAAAAACATGACTGTGTGGTCAGGCAAATCAAGCCATCCTTCAGTGGCACATCCCTGCACACTGGTGATGTGCTGAAGGAAATAGAGCAGTTCCTAATCCCGTGTTGTCAGTAGCTGGATTTCTGGATAAAAGGTTTTCACTTCTGTACAGATTGTTAGGTTTTTTAAACACCTGAGGAATCAAATTCTGTTAATATGGTAGAAACAGGTTTTTTTTTCTTCCTCTCCTATCTTATTCAGACTTATACACATGACTTATCTGCTCTGCTCTCAGCATCAAGTGCAAACGGCATTTGTGGGTTCTTTGACTGGAAAAGGCTTTTTTAGCTCAAGTTGTAATGTTACACTGATAGTGCAACCTGTGCAACACAGTTATGTTCCACTCAGCAAGCAAAACATTTGAGTCAGCAGATAAATGCAGTTTGTAGTGGCATAAACTGCTTGCTGTGTGTTTATAAATATGCATTTATGGTACACTTTTCCAATATGTATTTGTGCTTTTGAATGTATTAAACTAGCATATTTATCTTGCAGATTAAACAGGAGCTTGTTGTATATCAGCACATAGTTATTTCCAGGAAAAGTAATGTATTTAAGTATGAAAAATCAACGATTACTGAAATAATATTTCAAATTTTCTTTCAAATAGTTTTCTCTTTTTACTCTTAATGTTTTTTGCATTTTTGTAGCTGAAGTGCTATATCTGCTGGTTTTGACTCTATTCCATTTGGTGCTATTGCTATAAAGTTGCATTATTCTTAGCATATTGTAAATATAAAGATCATCTGAAAGTTCTGATAATTTGTATGTTTAGGATTTACAGTACCAAACATAACAATCATATCACCTGATTATATTGTAATCCACTGAGCAAATAGTACCAATCCAGCTTTTGTGCTCTTAGTGAGTGAAGCAGAAATAAAACAATTTTTGCTGGTGAGGGTGAAAATGCATGATTGTGGCCATTTTCCTAATGCAGATTTGTAATGTATGCAGGCATAAATATGGTCCCAGTACTCTGCAGAAGCTGGCTGAACCCAGACCCCGCACTAATTGGGCCAGGGTAATTAATTCCCAGGCAGTGTGGGTGAATAAATGGAGAGCAGGGCAGTCAGACCTGATGACCTTGCATGTGGAGCATGCAGGTTTAGTGATCTAACCTCTTAAAATCCTTGACAAACTTCAGAGTGACCCAGTGGACTGGATGCCCCTTTGCTCCTGCCAAGTGTTAGAGGCAGCCTTGGAGCAGGGTTTTCAGTTTAATTCAGAGGAATGTGTCGTGTGGCTCCTGGGGACCTGTAGCACAGGGATTACTGCCAGAGGTACCTGAAAAGCATCCTCCTGATCTGAAATAAAAGCTTTAAGGTAGCTGGACCTGCTATTTCTACGTTGCATAATGGGTTTTGGTGTCACAGGCATTACCCAGTAAAAGTTCTAATGTGGGCAGACCTATGTTTTATTAGGAAAATGGGTTTTGGGTGTGGGAATTGGTTTCAGAGTGTTTACTGGCGCTGCCATTGTTTCTAAAGTTAAGCACTTTTGTTCATACTTTTGAAGTCTATGAGTGCTTTCTTTAGCTGTGCTAACTGGGACTACTGCACACAGTGTTTGTGCAGGCAGGTGCCATATTTCAGCTGTTACAAATGTGTGTAGTCTGTACTTGAAATGGCCTGGTTTGTTATCATGTGAGACTGAAAAAAATGGTCACAATACTGTCTGCTGTGAAATTTTACATGCAGTCATTCCAGTAATATGACATCTAAAATAAAACCTCACTTTTTCTTTTATTTCCTGCTTATTAATGAACTTTTAAGGCAATTAGTCTGTGCAGCCCTTACATAGTTGTGTAAATGATGCAAAACCCAGTAAGATTTTAATATTAATTGTTTTAGTGGTCCTTGATCATAATGTGCTTTAATATGAAGGACACAACTGCAAAAGTTTTGTTTTTTATGCATTTCTTGACATCACTGTTTTCATCAGGATTTTCCTGTTAACAACTATTATATTTGGTTTGTTAGAAGTCCTTGATAAACAAACCAACTTTAAATTTAATTTTACATTTATTTGATTTTTAAGCTTTTTGGCCCATGTGCCTTTTCAGGATCCTCTAAATTGTGTCCAAATTTTTTAGTAGTAACTTGTATTGTGAGCCAGTGCTTTTTAAATACTTCCTGCATAGCTATATTTAATCACTTGTGAAATGTTGACCAAATGTACTCCCTTTTTTTCTTCAGTTGCTTGCAGGTGTAAAATTCAAGAGATTATGCCAATGTGAAACTGAGGCAGGTTCATGTTGGGTTTACTGATAAAAAAAAGTACCTATAATATTCTTTTTTCTTTATCTCTTGAATTGGTATAAATTATTAATATGCCATTAACTGTTGTTGATTCTTTAATAGGGGCTGGATGGTCTTTTTTAATATATTATTTATTATTGTTGATGGGTTTTCTACATAATGACGTCTTTGTTTGCTTCCTGATAGAAATCAGCATCTGTGATAGGTATTTATATATATCATTAGTGTAGTAGTAGTGTAATTAAAACCATGTGGGAGGAAATGTGCTTCCCCAATTCATGTGGTGTTTGTTTGAAAATGAATGGCTGTTTGTCTGAACTCTGATTCAAAGCCAGGTATGTCAGTCCAGGTTAGGTTTTTATCACCAGTTTTTTCACTCTGCAATGGAAACCCACAATCTGTGTGTGAGCAGGCCTTGAACCACAGTGGAGTTGGTATTTCACAACTATGCTAAGCTGTAATTATGCTAAGTAGTTTATGCAGTGAATTTGGGAAGAAGACGACTAAAGATAAGGATTTAATGTCTGAAGGGCCAAGTAAATAAGGTCACTAATTATGTAAATACAATGAGCATATTAATTCTTCTTTCAGTTTTCAAGCTAGTTGTCTGAATAAGAAAGTAATGTGCAGGATCTTGAGATTTTGGGGACTGCTGATGGTGAGGAACATCACATGCTGTTTTCAGCTGCTGACAGTGCAGGTGGCATTGGCTATGGAAGTTCCAGTTGGAAACAATGGGATAGGATGAGCATACTGACCATTGCCCTGGTGTCAGGTAAATAAGGCCCTATCAGACACTCTGTTCCCAGCTTAAGCACTTAATTGTTCCGTGTGCTTAAATTATTAACCATCAAATAACCATCTGTCCCCCCAAAACATCAGATCATGTGGAAAAGATAATGTAGTGTGCTGAACACAATGAAGTTTTTTCTTATTTCAGGTAGTGCTTAAAACACTGTATTAAGCAAATTGGATGGAACATCAAAAATCTTACTGTTTCTTGGGGTTTGCCTGTCACTTTTTCTGCTGCTTAAATGAAATCAAAGCCAGTTAAGCTACAAGTCCTGCACCAGGTCTGTGGCAGAACTCTGCTGTTTGATTTATTC
>VZTN01003450.1:12188-24306 GCA_013400515.1 Erpornis zantholeuca | reverse complement strand
AGAAGAGGTAGAAGATTGTTTGATCTCTGAATTGCTTCAGGAGTGCTAGAATACCCTCATGTTACAAAATAGAGTTTTGGACTTCAGGACTTTCCTAGCGACAAGATGATTTTTTTCAATGTGATAAATATATTCTTTTATCTTAATTCAAAATTTCAGTTGTAAGCAATAAGCATGTAACTGTAATGGGGGGACTGAGTGCATTTTGTACTATGTTAAAAGTTTAGGGGGATTTTGCAGGGAGAAAGAACAGCTAATCTACCTGATCTAGTGAAAGGTGTTCCTGCCCATGGCAGATGGCTTGAACTAGATGGCCTTAAAGGTCCCTTCCCATCTCAAACCATTTTGTTGTTCCATGGTCCTATAAAAAGGGATAAAGCTGAGCAACTTTAAGTCTGATTTTGATATTTTCTTCCATACTGATTTTAACTATTAGAAAAACATCTCTGTGTGCTGAGTTTAAAAGGCACAGTCTTGCAGAGGCAACAGGACAATAACCTAAGGTCCTGTTTTGGGAATCATGTTCTTAATTTCATTTAGATATGATCTGTTAATGTCTGTTTTTGACAAATGCTGGAGTAGTTTCACTCATGAGTGTTAATTTCTACTTTGAAGCTTTATTTTGATTGAAAGGACTTATAATTCTTATAATTGGAAAACTGCCAAGTGCTATGCTCATAAGAGGCCATAATGTAATATTAGAATTTTTTTTATCCTGTCAAAAATGATCAGCAAAAATCCTCCAACACAGCTGGAGTCCTGTGTAATCAGCAGCTATAGCTATTGATTACATCACCTCTTAAAGTACGCTTTCAGCCATCACCACAGGAGGTGATGGAGCACACCACCACAGGAACTAGTAATTTTATACCATGACCAGAAATATTTCTAAGATTGAACAACACCAATAATATGAAATTATTTGAAGATCAGAATTACTAAGATAAAGTACATGTTCTAAATGGATTGTTAGGCTGAAAGCTGCAATTTCACTGCCCTCAAAGACTGAATATGTCTTAATCTGTTTGTCACAAAAGTAGTAATGGATTTCTCCTTTATTTTATTCTATTTTTGAGGGCAAATAAGTGGGAATTTATAGAGTGAATAAAAATTTTTAGACTCGTTTATGCGTTAGTCTGACTACTGGCTATGCAACTCTGGTGAGGATCGAACTGTTTTTGTTTCTTAAGTTAAATGAACAAGTTAATATTCATTTTCAGGACTGTGTACCTCTGCACTTCCATTTTCATTGCTGTCTCAAATCTACTCCTTAAAAACTATTCTAGGCTCTTGCAAAACAAGAAAATATTTTTAATGAAGAAGAAATAATCAGAGAAAGAGAGCACCATCAGAAAATTGCTGCTGAAAAAGCTCAGGCACGCTATAAAAAGCACTATTCTATATGTTGGGAAATGATAGACCAAATCATTGATTTGTCGGCAAAAGTAGCAGAATATCGTCAACTGACGAACAAGTGAGTATGTAGCTGCAAGGCAAAAATAATAGCTGTTAGGTAGCTGTTTGGTTGCATTATTCAGACTGGTTTAAGCATTATAGCAAATTATGTAATTTCTCAGATATTTTACATGACAGCTGCAATTAGTTTGTATGTGAGAACGGTGACACTAGTTTCATGTGAGGATTCACTGGTGTGTAATACAGGGTGAACAAATGCTACAGCCTTAGTGGAATTTCTTGAAAATGCAACTAACTTGAATTCTTAGGAGACCAAAATCTGCTAGTGCCACAGCTTGTAAAACTGCTAATTTCCTTTCTTATTAACAAATTCCTTAGTTAGAAGTTAAAAACTGAATGGTGCTCATCTCATTCTAGACTGCTCCACTAGATGAACACTTCCTCAGAGTAATACAAACAGGATGAATTTCCCAAGATAGATAAACCTTCTGGACTGTCCAAAGCATAGCAAATTCTTCTGAGCCCTACATGTTGTGATTCCATCTTCTGACATGCTCTAATTGCACAGGGTTTCTGAGAATGTCCTTCAAAGGCAGTAATATCCAGGTGCCTGTACTGGAGAAGTGTTTCAAAAACCATGGAATGGGGCTTTATTGCTGTGGTTCTTTCATTAGTATTCGGTGATTTGACTATGGGTTTGACTTACAGTGTTAGAAACTATGCCAAAATCTTACAGCTTTTTAGTGTAACTGAATGTTAAAATAATAAAAGTGTAACCATATGAAATACACGTGATTATATCTCATGGAAATTGTGTCACTTTGGCTTATTTAGCATGTGATAAAACAGTCAGCCTAGGCACAGTTTAGTGAAATTACTAACTAAAGAAAAGGTCTAATTCATATAATTCTGAATTAATTTTGACTTCGAGGAAAAAATACAGATTTTTGGCAAGAGGAGGCTTTACACCACAAAAGGAAGGAATATTTTGGGGCAGGGAAAAGTAGCTGTTGCAAAACTGTTACTACACAGCTCTGCCAGCTAAAAATTTTGTGATGACAGACTTGTGAAAACACTGAAGCCTACAAGTGCCTACAGCTGTCATAAAAGTAAACAAGCACTTATAAAAGGCTGTAATAATTACAGAATGCATTATAAATTAAAACTAGTTTAGCATATGTTTGTTTCATGATTGGGATTCTTGTAAATTTGGATACACTAGTATCAAATATCCAACCCTCTAATTTTTGGCTAAAAACTTTTTTTTTCTTTTTTCTGTAGCCGTGTTCCATTAAAACTGATGTTGGATTGGAAGGAACTTTTTTTTAAAGGGAAACCAATATATGAACAAGCCTCAATTCAACCTTTGCCAGATGAACCTAGCCCAGAACAACTTGTAGAGCTGAATAAAATGAGTCTGTTAGATGAAAAAGATTTTGGTGAATACAAGGTACACCAAACTGATAAGGCGTAATGGAAGATAATACACCTTGCTTTTTCATAATCATAAACTTTATGTTGTGATTCTGCATTTTGTTCTATTACTGGTTTCCGATGTCAAATTTAGACATGCATTTTCTTTTCATTGCCTGATGTTTTATATGAAAATTGTATTTGATGCTAGCAACAGTTATAATTCCATTCTTATATATAACCTTAATTATATTTCTTGAGTTGTAGGACCAGCATGTTAATGGCAATGCAATGAATTTTCAGCTAATTGGAATTTTAAAGTATAGTTAATATTACCAGATTTGAAAATGCAACAGGAAGTAACCAGTAAAAGCAGTAAAATGAAACACTATATATGTTACAAAACCTGAACTGTTGATTTCAGCAATTTGTAGTGAAAGTTCTCTAACAAGATTTATTGGTTTGAATGGTCCATTTGTTTGAAGGTATTTTTTTTTCAAATTATTAAAAATGGCTGTCATTTCTCTTAATCTTCTATTAGAATACAAGTAAATATTTTTCAGGGTACTTTAAAACTTTCCTTCAACTTTTCAATATGTTGATGTAATTTCAAAATTGAAAGATTAATGACTGATATTTCCCTTTTAATATGTACTGTAAATAACATATGTATGTAAAATAACTATTTTTTCAAAATTACATTAATGATTATATTTGTTAAATCCCACTACATATCTAGACTTCTCAATTAACCTAGTGAAGTAGAATGTGGCAAAATTATGGCAAATACCCAGTCTTTGTCTTGTTGGGAATTTATAACTACAATATATTTGCTTTCTATGCACATCCTGAGAAAAATGGGTACATTTTATTTTGCAATGAGTCTAGATGTTCATTATGAGTTTCTGTGATGAATGCCAGACAGCTCAATTTACTGTCACTTCAATTTTAACATATGCTTCTCTCTTTATAAGGTCCTGTTTCACAGCATACCAACTCATGTATGAATTTCATGATTATTTTCTTAAGTGAAAAAAGGGCAATACACAAAGTCAACAGGGAGGATGTAAAAGACAGGCAGGAAACAGTAGAGAGCACTAATGAAAAATTAAGTTTTTCAGTCATATTTTGTTTATATTATGAAGTCTCAGTAGTCTTCTCTAACTGTAACATTACAGAAGGTCACAAAATTTTATTGGCATGCTTAAAGCCTCTTTTTCCTGCCAGGCTATTTCAAATTATTTTATAATTAATTTATTCCCAGATGATGTTAGTCTTACGCCTTTCTGAATCATTATTCATCAAAAGCTGGCATCATATGACACGTAAAAATATTGGCACCTATTCATACTTTCGTCTTCTAAAAACCAAAGTGAACAGCTAATTCTTTCAAAGTATTACTTCTACATAAAAGTTTATCGACAGGTCATTATGACAACATTTATGCTGATTTTCCCGGTGCTTTTGAAAAAAGCCCAGGACAGGCAATTTGGCATCTCTCAAATATACCTTGCTTACATTAGGAATACCAACTACAAATGTCAAATATTTGATAAAAATACAAGAAAATTCAGTGCCATCAGCCCATTGCACATTACATATTACATTTTATTTTTAGAATAATTTTTTAAACTACCATGCTATAAGATGTGCCTAATCACTTCATAAGTTAATGGAATAACCCAAAACCAAGCATAGCATTAATGATTTCTGGCATCATTCAAAAATGTTGACCAGGAGTTATATAACTCCCACCTGGATGCCTGAAAACTTGTTTCTAACAGGTAAACTATTTTATCTCATGCCAGGTACAGCCTAGCAATCTTCTGGTTAAAAGAGCAAGATGGCTGAAGGGTGGGGGAACCCATGATGCTTGAAATTAATATTTCCTAGGGCTCTAATAGAATTTAAAAGAACTGATCCAACTCTACCCATATGTTTAAAAAAAAATTACTCAGACAGTGCAAGGATTGGGTTTTTTTTTTTCAATTACACATAAAATATGTTTGCTGAGATATATTAGAGAGGGAATTGCAAAACTCAGAAAGATTTTCTTTGTTTTTACTGAATAAAAATAATTGACTTTTAATTGAAATTTAATTTAAGCTGATAATTAAATTGTGTTTTTCTATCTAATACACATGTGTTCAAAGTCAACATTGAGCAAGTTCTACTAGCAGAATGTATTCTGTAGCAATACATGATTCAGATAGTAAATTCAGGAAAACGTTGCATATTCTACCTAGAACATGAGTTCAAAATTTATCTTTCAACAGAACTTTAAAATTGTTCACTTCTTTTGATGGTGATGAAATATTCGATATATAGAATGCACAATTGTTTGGGTTTAACGGTTTGTGAAGGTAATTTGCTTAAATTACAGGCCAACTTTTGAGTCAAGTAAGGTTGCTTAGTATTTTGTCTGGTCAACTTTCAGGTGTTTCCAAGGACAGAGATTCCAGAGACTCTGTGCAGTCTGCTCCCATGCTTTACCAGTCTCATTGTGAACCCTTTTTTCTTTCTTTTTGTCCCACTTGGAATGTTCCTTGTTGAAACATTTGACTTTGCCTTCAACACTTCGTTGTTCACACAAAATGAAGTGACTAGCTAGAATCTAATTGGAAATATTATTAGTCTACACATCTTCCAAACAGCTGTTTAATATCCTCCAACCAAATAAACATTAATACAGGACTAGTATTATTCTGTGTACTAAAATGTCTTTTAGCTTCTCACAGCATAAACTTCAGGACATCAGGACTTTCCTAATGGTATAAGATGCAAAACTGGTAGGGCAAAAGTACAATTCTGTGTTCCATTCTTTTGACTACATTCTTTCATTCTTATCTTTCTTCCAGTGTGATTGTCAGTAAAATCATCTTTACTAGTAAAACCTAGTAAATTATACAACTGATAAATTTCTATTCATGTCAGGGTAGATGAACTGGAAGTTCCTACTCAGCATCTCCTTCCCTTAAACATGTTTGAATTGGTTTGAGTTTGAATTGGTTTCAGTTTGATTTTTTTTCTCTATATTGAATGCGTGTTAGGCAAATACACATATTTGAAATCTTTGTTCATTAAATTTTCAGAGATTTAAGTGTGATACTGGGCAATAATGTTGCCCAGTTTTAGAATGCAGAATATTAGGATAGTGAATTTCTAATACAAAAATCTGCTACTGATTCATTCTGTAGTATTGGTGAAATTATTTTTCATGTTCATGGAATTAAAAAAAGGATTAAAGGAATCTGTATTAAATTTGCACAGCAAAGTTCTGGTGGCAGGGGGCTGCAGGGGTGACTTCTCTGAGAATCTGCTGGAAGCTTTCCCCATGTCCAACTGAGCCAATGCCAGCTGGCTCCAAGACGGGACCCATCACTGGCCAAGGCTGAGCCAACCAGCAATGGCAGTGACACCTCTGTGTTAACATATTTAAGAAGAAAAAAAGCTTTTGTGTGGAAGTCTGAGAAGAGAGAAGTGAGAAGGTGTGAGAGAAACAACTCCGCAGGCATCGAGGTCAGTGGGGATTGATGAGGAGGAGGAGCTCCATGCAGAGATTCCCCTGCAGCCCATGGAACCTCACAGTGGTGCAGAGATCCATCTGCAGCCCGTGGAGGACCCCACACCAGGGCAGGTGGGTGCCCAAAAGAAGGCTGTGGCCCTGTGGGAGCAGGCTCCTGGCAGGACCTGCGGCCTGTGGAGAGAGGAGTCCATGCTGGAGCAGGTTTGCTGGCAGGACCTGTGACCCACCAGGGACCCACACTGGAGCAGTCTGTTCATGGAGGACTGTACCCCATGGAAGGGACCCAGCTGGAGCAGCTGGTGAACTGTAGCACATCAGAAGAACTCAGGCTGGATGCATTGGTGGAGGACTGGCTCCTCTGGGAAGGACTGTATACTGGAGCAGGGAAAGGTTCCTCTCTCTGAGGAGGAGGCAGCAGCAGAAGCAACGTGATGAATTGACCATAACCCCTATTCCCTGTTCTCCTGCTCTGCTGGGCAGGAGGAGCTACAAAATTTGTAATAATGTTTAGCCTGGGAAGGAGGGAGGGGTGGGGGGGAAGGTGTTTGTAGGATTTGTTTTAGTTCTCTCTATCCTGCTCTGATTTTGATTCATAATAAATTCAAACAATATCCCCTAGTCAAGTCTGTTTTGCCCATGATAGTAACTGGTGAGTGATCTCTCCCAGTCCTTATCCCAATCCATGAACCTTGTGTTATATTTTCTCTATGGCATCCATCCAGAAGCTATCACAGAATCTATGAAAAAATGTTTGTATAAGTACTTGTCTCTCAACTAGTTGTTAGTGAATATCAATAAATGTTTAATGATTGTGACATAATTATAGGTTTTAACAAAGTTCTATTCTAAAAACTGTGTTATTATTTAGTACTATTCAAATTCCATTATTTTATGTATTGTGTTTATGTATAAGTACATACATTTAGAAAGATGGAAGACAAGACATTGAGATTTGCTAATTTGTCATTTATACAGAGTATGACAGGGGAATGGAGCCCAGCTGAAGAGAACAGTGAAAACAAACCTCCTCTTAATAATAACATATTGGGTCATGTGCTTCGTAGACTGATGGAGATGTTTTATCCTCCAAAATTGATATCTTCACCTGAATTTCCTTCATTTCCCGTCAAGGGATGTATTTTGGGAAAAATATTTAGTGGAAAAACTACCTGTGCAAAGTTTATTGAAAAAGGTAGAGGTTGTTTGTTTGTTTCTTTGCCTAAAATTCTTTATAATTTTTATTTGTTTTAATATCCCACTCTTTCAGTGAAAATTGCTTGGGCAAATCCTTGCATCACTAATTCTTGAACCTCAGATGCGTCTGTATTTTGCCAGGGTTGGTTTCATGTCATTCTTTTATCATATTCCAAAATAAGATTAGAAACACTGGAATTTGTAAGTCATATTAATATTGTGTTGTAATGTTAATACTTCTTCACTGAGAATTTGAAAATGCTTTTGGTAAAGTTCTTTGGAGAGATTTGTTTTAGAGGAGACTAGCAAGACAGCTATGTGATTGTTGATACATACTGTGAAGTAGTTACAGAGCAGAAAGAGTTGAAACAACTTACATTAGAAGCCCCAATGAAATAATTAATTTAACTGCTTGTAATAGTTGCTCTGTATGTGTACTCAACTCAAATTGTAGCTATCTAATATTTTTGTGTATTAGTTTGCAATATTCAGGTGCTATCTGTTGGTACTCTGGTTCAGGAGGCCATTGAAGCTTTTCTTCAAAATGAAATGGAAAGTGAACACCACATGATTTTGGAGGAAGCAGAGAGCTCTGGAGAACAAAGTGAGGTAAGCATATTTCCAAATTTTGATCTTGGCTCTTAACAGGTAGATGGGAATGAAAAATGTAAGGAAGAAAACACGTTTCAAATTTTTTTCTCAATTTCAAACTTAATTCTAAGTTTTGACAGGTAAGACTGCAAGAGTCATCTTGAATTGACAGGCTTGTTTTTTCTGTAGTACATAGTTTTCATTCTAATCCACTTCCTGTCGTAATTGATACAAGGTCCAGGAGAACTTACCAAATTCACCACCAAATCTTCTAGAGGAAGTCGAAACAGAAACCACTACAGGTAAATCTTTCTCACTGCAGATTTTCCTGTGTGTCTCAGGGCCTTGGGATACCACAGTCTTTTGCATGTCCCAGCAAACATTTTCCCCAGCCTTCCTTTTGCTGTGGAAATACTGGTAAAAGCCCTTCTTGTTGCCCTTCTGCCTAGACAATAGGACAAGGTCTTTTCCCTATGAAGACAGTCAAGTACTGAAACAAATTTCCTGTAGAGGTGGTGTAATCTCCATCTTTGTAGGTTTTCCAGATCACACAGGGTAAATGACTGAGAAACCTGGTCTGACCTTAGAACTGATGCCACTTTGCACAGAAGGTTGTACTCTTAACGAGGTGACATCCAAAAGTTCCTTCCAACCTCAGTTACTAAATGCACCTATTATTCTAACAATTTTATGTACCTTCTGTATTGATTTGATTTGTTCAAAGAACAATATCAAGCTGTGCACTTTTATTCTTTATCTATAGTAATGAATTTCATAGTAATAGAATCATTAAACTTTATTTTAGAATCTATTTTAGACAATTGTTCTGTTGAGAAGGATCCATCTCAGGAAGAATTTGAATTGGTTGACAGTCAAGATGACCTACCCAAGGTTAGTAGTCAAGTTTTAGTCTCTACTTTATAAAAAGACATTAGTTAAAATGGTTAAGTTAGTTAAATGGTGACACCTTTTTATCATTCCGAGTTACTTACCTCAATGTAAGAATTTTCTGTATGAAATATGAAAAGAGCTTATTGTGAAAATCTGTTCCTCTGTATGTTGTTTATATCTTCTTAAAATTCTATATTTTCTTGTGAAAATCACATTTCCATAAGACGTGGTATTTTCTATGACATTTCTGAGTGAGCAAAAATGTAGTCCTGCTTGCTGCTGCCAAGCAGATAATTCATCCTATGACAAGGTTCCTTTTCTTTATGTTAAAAATGCTTAAATCTAATTTCTTTGGCTTACTGCTCATTGAAAATTACTTCCAAAGCTAAGATACAAAAGAATCCCTGTAAAATTAATGAATTTATATGTTGCTGTATGAAATCATCAGTGGTAGTGAAAATCAGAATAAGCTTAGAACCAGAACACTTAATTTTTAATTTCTTGGCCTTCATATCTGTCCTTTTTCTATCTTGTTTCTTTCAGCATTTTTATGAATGTAATCATGGAAGTCAGCTGGAGATTTCAATTAAACTAGGCATTTTTAAAAACAGAGACAACTATTCTCCTCTTCCCAACTATTGAATATTAATAAATAGCAGCTACCACCCCCATTATAAAAAAATAAATAATATATCATAGAAAATGTAGACTTTATTTCAACAATGACTGTTATGAACATTCTGAGCATACATTGCACTCTTTCACAGCTGTCTGTACGTGCCCAGCTTGGTGCTGCATCACAGAAATGGTTGAAGAAAGGAAAAAGTGTTCCCGATAAACTACTAGTTGACATCCTATTGGAAGCCATTACGTATGAAATTGTATAGATACTTGTTTTTATCTACTCTTGTTTGACAGAAAATTGTCTCAACTACCCTGATGTGCAGTTAGCACTTAAGTTCCTATATGAATATCATTTAAGTTGTATTACTCCAGTTAGTATACTGTAAGTTATAAAATAGATTTTCCTATTTATTACTTTAGCAGAAAAGTTATTTGAGAAAACTGAAATTATACCTCTGAGCAGTCTCTATAGAGTGGTTTGGAAAAGTTTATTTATCAAGACAGCAAAAATTAGTTTGTTTCTGATTTTTTTTTCACTTTAATTAGACTTCATGTTGTTTTTTATGATTTAAAATCCATTACTTTACAGTTTAATAATATCTGTCATATTCTGTATTCATCAGGAAATTTAATAGACTGAATTAAGAATGAATGATGGCTAGAGAAAGCTGTTCTTTAGTTTTTATTATTAGGCTATCAATTCACTGTGTAATTCTGGTTCTTCATTTCCTTTTAGCCAAATACCACCAGAGAAGGGGTGGATTGTGGAAGGGTTTCCAATGACAGTTAATCAAGCAAAGCTATTTGAAAAATCCTATACAGGAATTGACATAGAAGCAAAAGATCCAATTTCTGAAAAGGTGTCCCTTGCTATAGATCCCAGAGTCCCTAACAAGCCTGCTCATACCTCACCTGCATTTGATGTTTCTATATTATTGGATCTTTCAGACACTGTGGTACTGAAACGTGCAGCTGATGTGAAGTGTAAGTTTCCATCTACTATTAACCAAGTAAAATGGCAAGGAGATATCTGTTGTCTTTGTTGTTGTTATTAATTCAAAGTTGTAGTTATTAATGCAAATTAGCATTACTGGGCAATTTCTGTATATCTCACAGTATCACTTTCATTAATTGTGTCTTGAATATTTCCAGATTATTTCAGATACTTCTGTTTGTTTCAGTCAAAGGCAGATCAGAAGCGTGCAAGTGCTTGTGTATATCCTTTTTTGTATTTATACTGAATTCTCACTGCAGCTGAGATGGCACAGTGGGTGGTGTTAGATATCACATAAAACAGCAGCTGGAAAAAAACACAAGCTATAACAGATACAGAATATGCTGCATTACAAGTGAGTGTCTGTAAATAGCATTTTTCTTCAGGAGACACACTTCGAAAGGAAAAAAAGAAATCATGAATGGAGGGATGTGCCAATATTCATTACCTGAGAGTGCCAGAATAAATTCTCTATTGATTACTGCCTTTGTCTTGTCTTCAGTTAGTCAGTGAATGATCAGACATCAAAGTCAATTCTGGCCAACCAAGGCAAAGGCATCAAAGGATTTTGGACAGCTGCCTCGCTTCCAGACCACACATTTTAAGACCTTCGTGAAACAGAAGGTTTTTTAATGAGTATGTTGTGTATTATCCAAATTATGAGGAGGTTCTTTGCTGTTTTCGCGGCAGTGCATAGATGGCAAATAGCTTGCATTAAAGCACCATTTGCATTTAGCTTTTATGTACAGGTAGGAGTAAGGATGGGACAAAATCTTTAGAGCTTTTGCTAAAAATCTGGTGAGGATAAATGTGCGGACACTGGAAACTCTTGCTAATTTTAAGACTTTGTGGTGCCAAAACACTTGGAACATGTGGTGATATTTAATATAATCTCAGAAATACAAATAGAATTTCTTTTGTAATATGCAGGTGTGATGATAGAGTCAAAAGAATGACTGAAAAACCATAATTCTTTTAAAATGGCATATTTCTAAAGGCTTTTTAATATTTAGAGATGTCTCAGAAAGAGACAATACCTTGTTGTGAAAACTAGATTCTTCAAATGAAATTGGGAAAATACCTTCTGACTGGTAGGGTAGGTAGGCCTGAAATAGTTTGCCCACAGGAATGCTCCATCTCTTCATCTAGAGACTTCTATGCTTCTGAAAAGCATCCATTAGGAAATGTTAGTGCTGTAATTGGCTATGCACTTAAACAGAGGAAGAGGCAATACAGTGTCTTAGGTCCTTTGCAGCCTAATTTTACATTTCTGTGATGTTATCTGACCTTTCCTTTCATTTAGGAAGTTTGGTACTCAGCATTTAAGTGAAGAAATGTAAGATCAGGGAACACTGAATTTGTTCTTATAATGATTATAGTAGTTTGGGTGAATAACTGTCTGAATAATTGTCTTTCTCAATATATGCTTTATGTACGCGGTTTTCCACACAGTAGATAAAAGAAAGGCA
>VZTN01003449.1:758-15385 GCA_013400515.1 Erpornis zantholeuca | reverse complement strand
TTTTTCTTTATGTTGAATTAAAATCTTAACAGGCTTCAAGTTCCCAGGGCATTCAGGAAATATGATTTGGTTTTAACCTTTAAAATCTCTAAACAGGTAAATACAGACTCACTAACAATTTAGTGTAACACTAAATACACACACATGAACATATATGTAATAGTATACAATATAAAACACCATATACAGTTACTTGTATATATACAGAAATTAGGATTAAGATTTCCTCTATTATTGATTAATACATTGCTACTTAAGGAACCAAATTAACACAGAAATTATCAATCCTATACTACGCTTAGGCTCTTCTGCATCTCACATTTCTAAAATAGCCATTAACAGTCTCTTTAATGTTTTAAGGCTTATTCATATACAACAAGAAGTTGAAAACTTTTAGTCCTTCGTATTTCTTCTCTCTCTCATCACAGTAGGGATCTAAGTCCATATAAGGGAGTTCCTGCACATCACCTGCAGAAGAGGTGACAGAGGTTTTTGGTGTTTTTTCAATGTCTCTAAACAGTCACAGCCTTACAAAAGAATTAATGGGAACCCAGATTCTTCACTGTGTGTTACACCATCAAAGGCAGAATAAAACAACTAATTGCCTTGATAGCAATGCAAAATTTGGGGTTGTAGTATTTTTTTCCAGAGGAAATTGTCATGGTAACAGGCAATAGAGCACCAAGGGATCTGTAGCATCAGAGGAGCAGAAAAGAAGGCAGAACACACAGAGTACCTCCAGGGGAATTCCTGTAATCTCAGGACAATGTGCTACATTTCAGTGAGCAGTTTAGCCAGAATAGGAAAACTGGAAGACAGGCATAATCCTACAAAATCCCTTACTGAATGGAATTAGCTCATATCCAAAAATACAGCTGTTTCCTAAATTGAGTCATACAGTGATTTTTACTAATACAAAAGTATTGTTTCAGGATAATGAAAATTTAGGTATCCAACCTACATTCTACTTTAGCTATCAAACACAGGGCTCCCTTCCTGCAGTTACACTTCTTCTGTCACAGTGAGAGAGCTGCAGCTCGGCACTGTTTGTTTGCTTGGGCTTTAGCTTAGATGCAACAACACTATTCTAAAACATGCATAATCAACCTTCCCCTTCACTCCTGTATTATGACAACTTAGCACCCCCTTATTATGCTTATTTAAATAGCTCACCTTCAGTCTTCTTACTCTGGCTGCAATGAGTGCATTTATAGGTACAACCAAAAGCAGCAGTGCAACACCTGCTAGGACTGAGGGGCCAAGTTCTCTCCAGAGGAAGACAACAGCCATGATGGTCTGAAATGGTGCTCACCACAACAGGTTCATGTTGATGGCAAGCTCCAGGAGTTGCTGAGCATCTGCTGACATCAGGTTGATAATCTCTCCAGGAGTAGATTGCTGTCGTGAGGAATTTGCTGGAGTTAAGGCCTGCAACCAAAAAATAGAGAGGCCACAAAAGTCAGCAACCTGGACTGCTAAAAGGACAACAATTAGGGCAAAGCTGAACCTGGTGAAACAGACTCACAACTCTTTATCACCTCATATGCTACATATTAAGATGACAGTAAACTTCTTTACATGTCAGACAGCTACTTCTACATCATTAGCACCTGCATTTCCTGTAGCTGAAAATGCTGCTGCCCCAGCATATCTTATTAAAGGTGGGATAAGTTATAGATAGACTTCCACTGTGGTTAGTGGAGAAACAATGAAACTACCACTACTGAACTCAAAAGCAATTTCACTAAAATCAAGGGAACAGTAAGCTCTGAAGGAGAGTGTAGCAAAACTCAGCTTCTCATATTCACTTCTCCTACATAGTAAAAACAGTGATCCTCTATACCCTTACTTTTTCCCAGATATCCAACCCAAACCGTTTTCCCATTTAATTTGGTAAATTTGGGAAATTAACCCACAATCAAAATAGAAAGAGTTTAGTTTCTACATGTATTTCGAATATTATATCTGTATAGGTGGCTGACAAAAAGTGTTTAATTTCAGGATTACAGTCTTACAAGAGAAATTCTGCTGAAATTCAAAATTATTATAAATAAATAATCATGAGAATACAATGTCAGTCTGTTAGTCTGTCCCCACTGTGTAACGTCCTGTGTTTTGATCAGGCTAAGTAAGCATGTTGTCTTTTAACACTGTGTGTATTTTAGGTTTTGTTTTGAAAACAGAAGTAGAATGACACATGACTACCTTTTTGTAGATCAGGCAACAACTGTACTCTTGATTTTGACTGAAATAAGAATGTTGTTCTGATGGTACAACTGATGGAGAAGAGCTTGTGAGAGAACTACAAAAAACAGGGCAATAGATAACCAGAGCCACTCTCATATGAGCTAGCAGGGTTTCACTGGTCCATACCATTGCTCTGAAAATAAAAGAAAATTAATTTTAAATTCCATCCATTAAATCAACAACCAACAACAAACATTTCATAAACTAAGACACTGGCAACTTGTTTAATTGAGTCTATTTTAGGTCTGGGTGTGGTGAAAGATCACAACAGAAAATGATGTTAAAAATAGCAGGTTTTGTCTGTGTTTTCTGATCTGTTAACTTAGAAGCAATTCTTGAATACAAATCCTGACATGAATGTGCTATTGCTGACTTCTGTGACAACGGAATACAAATAAAGAAAAAAAAATTATAAAAGAAAAATATTTAAAAGATTAGACATTTGTACTTAAAAGCATTGTAACTGCCAACCACAAGAGCAAGAGAGGAAAAAAAATCTATAGGAAAATTATGATTTTTGTGTTAGTAGAAGATTATCTTAAATAACCACCAGCCATGATGTCTTCAAACAGATTTTATGGTTAACCATTTTGATCAGGATCGCATTGATTTAGGGCATATTTTGGAGGTAAACAATAATTCTGTTCATTAACTCTTTTTATTATAAACCCTCAGCTATTTGATCATCTTTTAGCACGTCTGTGGGAAGCACAATTTCTAACAACCACTTCTTTCAACCTTATGGTACCAGCAACATGATACCAGCATCACTGCAGTTTCCCATTAAACATCATTAAATATTATACATTTATGGGAGCTTTTTAAAAGTAGAGAGCTAGAAAAAATATGACAAAACAGAAGGAAAATTAAGCATATTTTTTGGTCCATTTTTCTTAGCATTTGATTTTATACTTGTATATTACAAACAATATTGTGGAAGTTTTACTATCTTTGCCTCAGTCCTTTAGCTGTGAAATTCATGATGTCTTTGAGCTTTCCTTCATTAGATCACCTTCAGGTGATCATAGGGAGGGAGGTTTAGATACTGCTAACCTTTTAGCTTTATTATTAATACTGCTCTTTGAACATAAAATGAAGCACATTAAAAACTTACTTCATTACTTGTAGACTCATAAAAGCCAGGATATCAGCTGTAACTTTCAGAAATGCAACTTTAATCAATAAATATTTAAATGTTTGCCATAATGGCAAAACCAAAGATGGTTTGTGGAAAGTTGTTTTCTTGAATAGCACTCTTTGGATGCAAGAAGACTTCAAGATTACAAAAGTACAGAGAGAATTAAGAGAAAAAATATTTTTGAACTTCACCCACGTTTACAATATAAAATATGTAATATTAGAGTGTCCATCTAAAGCCATCAGGGTACTATCATCTGAAAAAGAACCTTTCCTACAGTTAAAATAAAAGCTTTGGGGTAAGAAATGAAGACTGGTTCTATCTAGCCTGGGTAATAGTTATTAAGGAAAGGATAAATCCAATTCCCAGGGTTGCCCCTGTCATCCACAAATATAATTACAATATACTTTAATCCTCTAATTATTATCACAGGTCAAAACAAGATGGATCAGAAAAGTAGAGATAAGCTTCAATATAAATGCCTTCTCATTTATACCAGCCTTACAGCAACTTTATATTTAAGGCTGAATAACCCTTCTATTATTTCAGAATATTTTCAGATGTCAAGCAACAATTTTTTCAGTTTGAATTTAGCTCAAACATTTGAAAAGATTCTTAAAAGGGCTAAAAAAAAGAGACTTTCTTAGTCATCATAGTGATGATGGACAGCAAACTGATAATGGATTTCTCTGCCTGCCTGAAACACAGATGCAAAGAACATACACAGGGAAACAAACAAGTTCAAACAGAAAAGAGTTGGGTAGTTTTGACAAAATGATAATTCATCATCAAGTAGAAGTCTCTTACATTCTGTTCCAGTTAAAGGAGATGCCTTATCACTTGAAATGTTGAAATGTAACCAGGTGTCTTTCTAAAAGACAAATTTAACCTAATAAAATTTGCAGAAAAATCCTGCAGCCATACCAGAGATCACTGATCCCAACACTGAGGGGCCTCTGTATCCTACAAAATGTAGGCTGTTCAATAAACAGTTATATTTTTTAAATCTTCTCCAGATTCTAGACTCAGCTTTAGAAAAGGATATTGCCTGTTATCAGAATTATAGCTACCATTAATCCTGGGGCAGACTTCTGGGCTTCTTTTTGCCACTGCTTTTCAAAGTTAGGACACACACTGTATGGTGAATCACCTTGATTGAGTTCAAACAGGTCATCCCTTTCCAATGGCTTCTTGTACCCTAGAGGTATCATTCTGAAAGAAAGGAATTAATTTAGACAGCCTGAAGTACAACAGGCAAAAAGGGCAGGACTGCTAACTCAAAAAGCTAATGGTGTAATCTAGTGTACACAAATAAACCCTGTAATCAAACTAATAGATGTAATCCTATGAAAGCTACAGACGAAATAGTTCAGTACACTGAAATTCACCAGAAGTAAGGAGAGCCCAAGGAGATTGTCACATATGAACAGAGTTCTTAAGAACCTTTATACCTCAGAATCTGTCTATATTTCTGATCCCATACTTTTTTACATAAAAATATACTATTGCATAAAAAAAAAAAACATGTGGTATCATTATCCACTTAGTATTCTGATCTGCAATAAAATACCTTTTTATCACAGGAGGGCATTATCATTGAATCCGAGAACCATTTTGGTTGGAAAAGTCCCTCAGGATGATATAAATAACCTAACACTACCAAGTCTACCACTGAAGGATAAGTGTCATGTCTGCATATCTTTTAAATATCCAGAGATGGCAACTCACTACATTCCAACTCATCTTCAGGCAAGGAAAACCACATTACACTGCTGGGTTTCAGGACAAATACAATGAAAATTTCCTTACAGCAGGCCTTCAGCTGTTAAAGTTTACTTTTAATGAAGTGCATGGCATTGGCTATCCAGAGAATATCTTACATGTACTACTGAATATTTCTTCATGGAGATCTAGAAAGTTGTTATAATGCCATTGTTAGATAATGCCATTAGATCATGTATAAAATGACTGTTACTATGTATAAACAATACTTCACGAAATATTTGAATATGATCTCCAAATGTTACGAATTTTGATTTTTGTGCAAGAAGCTAACAGCATTCTCATGGTCAGGCTCAAGCCAGAATGATGTCGTGGAATGTAAGTGCACAGTCTACAATTCTGTGAGCATCAATGAACAACCACAACCAGTTTAATAAATTCTCACCTGCTAAACCAGGAGTATGTTAATTTACTGAAGAAAGAAGCATTGTCTTCAGTGTTGCACTTCTGTTTAAAAAAGAACAAAGGGGAAAGTATCAATGATACTTGAAAGAACAAAGTCCTGTTGATGGTTTTGTTTTCTTCTTTCCTAAACATGTATTTTTAGAAGATATTTCTTTCTGAACTTTCAAAAGGCCTCTACCTATACAAACTTTTTTTTTTTTTGCCTGTCACCTTCTCCCACCAACACACTCTAACACAAGGTATGAAGAATGAGAGAGATCTACATCTCATGAATTAACAGGACAACTTAACTGGCTTCCTTAAATCTTTGACAGTTAAATTTCTAAAGAGTTTATTTTTCTTCCCCTATTTTATAATGTAGTTACTGGATATTATCGACAACTAACATCTAAAGAACAGCAGGCTCCTTTCAGGACACCCTATGAAATAAAGCACTGCTAACATGTGCTGTGCATATAAATGAAAAGAGTATGAGGCTTGTGCACTGCTGCCAATTTCGTAAGGCGTTGGAGATAAGAGTAACAAAGGCAAACAAACACGAACTCTCCCATAGTGCCCGAGGAACGTGTGTGTATCCACGCCCAGGAGTGACTGCAGCAGACCCAAAGGGTCAATTCTGTCCCTCACTACCTCCTTAAAATCATCCCAGCCCAAGGATGCAGTTGCAGCCTTTTCCAGCAGGTGCCGTGAAACACCCACCGACACTCTTCTGTCGTTTTCCACAATAATTTTTGTTGTGCTTTCAGTAAAATGCCGAATGGTTACACGATAATGCGACAAATTACTGCAAGCAGGCGATAAAGATGTACGTCCCCTTTCCCTGACAAACACACGCCCTCCTGGCACCTACGCGCCCTCACAGCACGGTGCGCTCGCCTGTGGAGGAACAGCCATGCTCGCGCCCTTTCCCTGCTTAAACCCTGCTCCTGTCTGCGGCCTGAAGATCATTCCCTCCTTATCCACGCAAAGGATAGACCCCAGGACACATCGGCTGCGTTTTTAGGGGACAGACTCTCAGGCATCCAACCCGGAATCCCGGCGGGCTTGAGGCGGCCGTGGGAAGAAGCGGGCACAGCTCGGGATCCCGCAGCCGCCCGGAGACCCACCGAGAGCCCTCTTCCCTCCTCCTCCCTCCTTCCCCCAGCCCTGTCACCTCGTAGAGGCCCCTCCACAGCCCTCGGGAGGCGGCCACGGCTCCAGCAGCGCCCGCTGCGGAAGGGAAGGGGAGGGAAGGGGAGGGCGGCGCTACCGCCGCTGCCTCGCCTCAGCTTTCCCCGCGCCGCGCCAGTCCCGGCACCTCGGGAGTGACCCTGTGACAGGAGGGGACAGCCCGAAGCTGAGTCGGGGAGGTTTAGGTTGGATATCAGGAAAAGGTTCTTCACCCAGAGGGTGGCTGGGCACTGGAACAGGCTCCCCAGGGCAGTGGTCACAGCACCAAGGCTGACAGAGTTCAAGAAGCGTTTGGACAAAGCTCTCAGGAACAGGGTGTGACTCTGGGGTGTCCTGTGCAGAGCACCAAGCTGGACTTGATGACCCTGATGGGTCCCTTTCAACTCAGCAGGTTCTGTGATTCTGTGATTCTGTAGCTGTTGTATGAATAACACATTTCAGAAATAATATGAATCTTGAACATTCCTTTAATGATAAAGTTCAAATGTATGAAAATTTCTCTCACAAAAAAATAGAAAAAAAAAAAAAAGAAACAACAACCAAAAAAGATTAATCCAGTTATCCAGTATTAACATGTCTTTTTCTTGACTCCCTGTGGTTCTGGCCACACTCTCTTGCTTTCCTTTTGTTATCTTTGTGTTTCATTGTCACAACTCTTCCATTTTCTCATTCTTTCAGAGGGTCTTTCATCCACCTGGTGCCCTTCACATTCACTTGAATGGGGCAGGGCCAGTTCAGGAGAGCACTGTGCAATCTTAATGTTTGCACCTTGATTCTGGTAAGGACAAAACTGTAAATTTGGGGGCACTGGTGGAGGCATCTGCTGGTAAGGAAGTTGTTGACCTGATGGACTCTTTACTGAGTGCTGTCATGCTAAAAGATGGTATTTCTAGAGCAATAGAAACTTGAGTTGCTAACACTGTGAGAGTTCTAAAGAGTTTAATTTTGCATGCATTATGGCTGAGACAATTAAAAGACTGACAAAGTATAAATAACACAGAATGCTTGAAAATGGAGCTGATCTACTTTAGTTCAACAAGTACAACTGGAAAAAGAAATAGGTCAGAAAAAAATGACATGTGAGGGGGTGCATGCTCTGTGGCTTTGCTGGAGGAGATGGGGAGGGGGATAGAGCACAGCATGGCACGGGGGGCACAGGTCCAGCTAGAGACTGTGTCGTGGTGGTCGTATGACACTTCAATGTTTTAAGGTGCACAATTCAGTTTTTCTTTCCTGGGTTTCCGCTTCTGACAGAAGGAGGAGGTTGATGTTGTCAAAGCCTTGCAGAGGAAGCATGCATAGCACAGGAGCAAGGCCCTGGGAAGAATTGTGTGTGCCACGGGGTATTTCCTTCTCCTCTGAGTGAAACTGCAAGTGAGCAGTGAATAACTAGTGGGAAACCACACAAATATATGAAAATTGGGCGGAGAAACTGCGCTCCCCACGTGCCACCATCATCAGTATGGTAATGCATTGTGATAGTTACTGACAAAATACATGTATACAGTGTTGGGTGTTGTTCACTTCTCAATAAAAATTACTGGAGTATGATTGCTATCTTTAAAGCTGTATTTACACCCGCCTTATAACCCACAGCTGCTTGGTTGCTACAAACGGGTTTCAATTGTGTACACATATTCAGCATTCCAAGTATATTTTTAAAGTGCTATTTTACAACGAAGTGCATTTTCAGAAGTCATCCTGATGACAACAGTGTGAAAAATAATCATTAAAAAAGTTATTTTCCAAAGCATAAGTGGTGTGCATTGCTGTAGTGCCTATATTTTCTAACAGAGGATTAGCCAAGCCTCTTTAGGAAGGGATTATCAATTTACAGGAATTGCAAACATCAGTGTAGAAGACAGTAAGTCTTAAAGTTCTTCCAACAAGTCAGAGTTTTTTGTTTGCAATCTTTGCAATCTTTAGACAGCTTATTTTTATAATTAAACATACTTTATTGCAAAAGCCTTGTGGGATTTCTTCTTGCCTGGAAGGGAGGAGTGCTCTTAAGCTTAGTGGTTAGAGAGGAATTTTTCTGTGGAAGTGGCCTGAGACGTAAGAGAAATGAGAGTTGTTCTGAGAATGGGATTTCCCAACACTACGGAATCCCTGGGGGCAGAGAGAAGGTTAGAAGGGGAAATATCATTCGTGTGTGACCACAGATCAGCATATCAAAGCTTGCGTAAGAAGTTGATCTTAATCTTGAAAACCACACTGTAATGTGTTCAGATGCTATTTTATCAAAAACTTCTGGGGATAAATTCAGTTGTAATAGTGACATTCTCTTGCTGATAAATCAGTCTTGTACTGTAGTAAAATGAAGTTTTTATATCTTTTCTTCAGCTTGAATACTTGGCCTGTCTTGAGAATTTTTTAGTCGCTGGCAGTCTGTGTGCTCCCCTAAAAGTATCAGGGTTCATTCAGCAGGTGCTACTCTGACAGCCCTGAGCACTGCGGGGAACAGTCAAAGTCCTGAACAGGCAGTGCCAGCATCCTCCACAGGTTTGCATAAGGCAAAACTTATGCACTTTCAATGCAGATAACTGCATTTCAGTGGGAGAAGGAGCACATCCTTGTGGAAAAGCACAAGGCATAATGAGTGGGCATAACAACAATGCAGTGAAGCGGAATGGGAAACAGCTGAACTTTGGCATGTTGCATCTGTTTGTGAGAGCATACCTGAAACTCAGTCACCATGAAGGATTTACCTGACAGTGGGCTGTCAGTAGAATCTGGAGTGTAACCAGTAACAGGAACTGAGATACATGAACTTCTCAGAAGCACAAGTGCCATTGTTGGTGAGCACAGTTCCCTTGTCACATGACAGAGATGTCAGTTCACCCCAGTTCAATGTCCTGCTTAATACCACAAAACTTTCTGGGCATTGATTTGGTGTGGGAGGCCTTTCCCTACCCTGATTCCAGAGGGCTTTGAAACCATTTTGTTGGGGGTTATATCAACATTACTGCGAGCCAGGCTTATTTCAGTTTCCAGTTCAAGAGAAACTTGAAATTTCCTCTCTTTTCCCTGTTTCTGCATAAAAGCACAAATTTTAGCAGTTTATTCACAGCTAGTGGTGTTAGGTACATGTAAAAGTACATATGTAAGATTTTCTTCTAAAATCAGGTAATTGGCTCTTGGCTAAGCCTAGTAAATGTTTTACTGGGGCTGTTACCAATTTGGTTTTAGTGGTTTTGATCTCTCCATGCTTTAACTTGTGTATGCATGGGTACTGCATACAGAATGCATGCTCAGGCTCCCTGACTGGACGTTTCTTTGGTGCACTAAATTTTTGTTGTAACAATAATCCAGATTAAAAGGTAGGGAGAAAAAGCCAGACTGACACACTGCTATTACTTGTACTAAGCAGCACTGTGCTTTACTTTTTAAGGCAGTAAAGCTGTGCTTTTATGGTAAAAGTTGGCCAAAGTGTCAAAAATTCGAGATGACAGGGGAGTGCAAAGCAATTATGAGAGCTGCTATAGTGAACTTTACTCCAAACAAAGTGATATATTTGAGAAATGGAAGCAAAAAATTATTTAAAGGTCATTTTTTGAGCTGATTTGATTTTCATACCAGCAAACATACTGCGCCTTTTTCTCCTTGTGACTGCATTCAAAGTGGAAAAGACACCTTTGATGACACCTCCTAAAGGCTGTCTGCTGCAAAAACTTGTGCAGGACAGCTTTGATGAGCTGCTCAGATTCATAAAGCTGAAGAGACTGATCATTCAAAATTAAGTAATGAAACACATACACACACATCCCCTTAACTGCAGTGGAAGGAAACAAAGGAAACTTAGATCTTATGTTTAGAAGCACTGTAAAGGATACACTATGCAAAAAACATTCCTAGGGTGCATTTGCATCATATTTGAATGGTTGTGGTATGTTTTTCTTTCTCCTGCACTGGAAATAACTGGGACACAGATATAGGCAAACTGAGCAGCCACAGTTCACACACTGAATAATGCAGGGCTTATCTGCCTCTTTGCCTCACCACAAACTTCAAAAACCTGTAGTCTGTACTACTGTATTTACCCAGTGAAGCAATTTGTAAATAAATGAGCTTCATAAAAATAAATATTTCTTCTTTTGTTTTGCAGCTGGGATACACAGGGAATGAGGTTAAAAAACCCACAGCAAATCAATATCTGGGTGAGGTTTGTGGGACTCTAAGCTCTGTCTCTCTGCCAGAGATGCTTTGGCAGACCCTCTCAGAATTTGGATTAGAGAATGAATTCTTGGAAAAGCTCAGAGGATAATTTTATGGAAAAATTAACTCTGGAGACACAGTTCTCAGAATTATTTTTAAGTTCTTACAGGAAGATCCTTCTGTCACCAGAATGACTTTTCGTTCTAAGTTCCTTTTGCCCATCTCAGTGCCCCTAGCTGCAGTTCAGGGAAACACTTAAACCCCCCACACTGTGGATGTTTAATAGGATGCACTGCTAGTTACCCCACTTCCCAAACTCCACGCATGCAGGCCTTATCAGTAATATATGACATGACATGCTTACGTGTACATCTGCTGATAGCCAGAGAGGGAAATAGATTAAAAAATCAGTCCCAACCCTGAAAGCCCAGAAACCACCCTATCTGCTGAAGTCACTCAATAGGAGGAGTCATAAATTGCAGAAGCTTGACTGCAGCTTTACTTTCTGCTTCCTACTCACTCACTTCATTGGGGCCATCCAGTTGTGTTAGAAATCTAGCATAAGGAAACACTCAATTTGCAGCTTTTCTGTGGATATTACACATCACTTTTTCTCCAATTCCACATGCTGAAATTGTGGTTCTTCCTCTGTTTGATATACTGGGTGAAATCAGGTAAGAACCATTAGCGCACGTGTGATGTAGAATCTTGGCTTTAATCAAACATTTGAAAAATGAATATTCCTTCATTTAAATTGGCCAAAAGATTAACATAAGATCTTACAAATTATGCCAAATGGAGCAGAAGATTAGTAAAAAGGATTCAATAACTTCGAAACTGAGACGTAAGTTTTCATTTTGAAGTAAATAGAGCCAAGCCTGATACTTTATCTCTGGCTGTACTTTGCCCAGAGACCTGCTCAGGTATGTGCCCTTTGTACAGAGTAGATGTAATCATGAAATAGTCTTAATACACTAATGGGATTTTACTGATTCGATAGGTGTTTAGATTTTCAAGTTATGCATTACATTTTTAAATAGTAATATTTAGTAAAATAAAGACTGTGCACTGAGATTTTCCCCTTTTCAACCACTGAAAATGATGTAAAGGCTTACAAGTGTGCACAGGAATGTTGAAATCATACATTAACTTGTCTAGCATGTGTAACATCCCCACGCCTACGTGTATGTTTTGATTGTACAGAAAAGAGTGAATACTCCAACAAGAGTGCACAAAGGGCAGCTGGGTATTGTTTCCAGTATTCACTGAGGAACAGGAGTTTGACAAACTTCCCCCAATGACTCCTTGCTAAACAATTCAAAGTATTAAATCTATGAATCTATTTGAAGTACTTATCTAATTCCACAGTAAAGACATCATAATTTCTTTTTTTTTCTCTATTTACTTTTGAAAGAATAACTTCTGTCATTTCACAGCCAAGAGTAAACTAGTTGCTTCCTTTTCACATTTGCCAGCTAGTAAATGGGTTTGTCAGTTAAAATAATTTCCTTGTGAGAGATTTCTCACTCCCATGGAACAGATTGTGTCTCGTGTATCTCACTGTTGTTCCACTGGCTTTAGAAGTAATTTTTATTTCTGCCAGTCAAATGATTTTTAAAAATCAAAATATTTGAATGGATACAGAGCAATATCTTAGCATGAATCTTTTATGTGTTAGATATGAAGAATTTTAAGGATCACTGATTAAACTTGGATTTAAAGACCACATCAGGCAAAATTGAGAGTTTCATATTGTACCTCTGAAGCTATAATAACGTGACTGGTTTTATTTTCACTTTGTAGATGAAGTTAGTGTAATGTAATTTATATTCTAGTTTTATCATCATATATAAACATTTGAAAACTAGAAATCAAATGGGACACATACTGTTAACATCTCAGTATCATGTCACATGCATGACATTTTGCCAGGTTCTTAATTATTATTTTCATTAAATTCAAGTCGACTTCAGCTGAAAAACTTTCAGTTTCAGAACTTCTTGGATAAGTCCAAGCTATGAAATGAGTTGCTTTCTGTGTCACTAGTTAGTCAATACCCTGTCTGGTAATCTCAGTAAATGTTAATTATATTATTCAGTGTTTAAATGAGGAAAACAATGGCATTTTATTTTGAAATATAATTAATTTTATCCGTGTTATAATTGCAGTTACTGTTAGATGGATGATGATAGGCATGAGACTTTTGTCTGGCCAATTTGCAGCAGGGAGTTTCAGTCTATTTTTAACACTCTGTATCTTCAAGCCTTCTCTGGTTTGGACTACATCCATTTTTTTTTTTTTTGTGATGTCCTGTCCAGAGGTGACCAATCTAGTCTTTGTAGATAGATGATGGTTTGGCATAAGAGGTGATTGGTGTAGTTCCCTAAATTAGTGAATTAGTGTCTCTAGTGCCTTTACAGCATCTTTACTGCACCTGGAATGCCATAATTCATAATGTTTAGCTTTGCTTAGACCTGAACTGTAGTATTGAAGATATTTCAGATACCTTGTAAGCTACCCACAGTTTCCCTTTGCAGTTTTATAAAGGGATGCAGGCTTGCTGTCCATCTCAGATGTGGAGGATTTGCCTGTGAGCTGTTCTCTGGGAAAAGGAGAACAGCAGGAACGCCTCCTCTTATAACTCAAAAAAACCTGAGAAATTCAGCTTATTTTTTTAAATTTTTTTTTTTTTTAAGGAACTAAGAAGGTACTATTTCTCTTCTCACTTTTGCTTCCTAGAAGATGACTTGTTTTGCAAAGATTTTAATGACAGAAGATTTGAGAAAGGTGCCATCAAGTACCAGGCAGACAAAAGTTTTGTGTAATGTAACCCACTAGAAGTCAAGAGATGGGCCAAAAACCTTGCCCAAAAAACAACTAACACCATAGCAAAGGTGAAGAGGCCATAGCAGAAGAGCTGTGACAGGTGTTGGTGTTCTGCCCAGAGAACACACAATGTGACCTCAGCAGCCAAAAGATATTTTTAAAGTGTGAACTTAGGATGTTGATAACCAGACAGGGGAGAAATTTAGTCTTTTTAGACTCTTTTGAAAAATCTCCATTATCTTGTTGACCAGCTTAATCTGGTACACCCTAACTCTCCAAGTAGAGACAATGCTAAATCCTACCATTTCTCTTGTGCCATTATGCACACTGACTTAATTCTTATTTTTTCAACCTCAGGACAAGATCTTTTGTTTCTTCTGTCTTTGTTTCTTGGTAAGGGTGCCAGTATGGTGATCCGAAGCTAGGAAGGGGTTCTGGATCATCTCTGTATTGTCAGGCAGCTATTTCTTATTGCTAGAACAAACAAATGAGGTCTAAGGATTGGCAGCACTGGCACCCTGGCCCAAAGAGGTGAGAAACAACCACAACAGCCTTCCTGTTTATACAGCACACTTGTTGTGAAAAAATTCTGAGCACCTGCATTTGATGGTGAAGTAAAGGATCTTATCAACACTGACTACTAATTAGTAGCTATAAGGAGAAACTACACTGTTCAGGAAAAAATTAGGATAATTTCTCATTTGAAGGGTTCAGAGGAACATATTGGTATCAGCAGAGTCATTTGTTAAACTGTGGCTCTTTTTTCAGTGCATCTTTTGACACTGCATTCCAAAGGTTAAGAGTGAAGGAAATGGAAATGGTCCACTTTCAGCAAAAAGAGATATGGAATGAAGAGTGAAGAGGTGGACTTTCAGGTAGCCCAACCCATCAAATGTCTGTCTTA
>VZTN01003447.1:48427-76874 GCA_013400515.1 Erpornis zantholeuca | reverse complement strand
AATGTACAACACCGCTGGAAATAATGAAAACATTTAGCTGCTTCAAATAATAAAGCCTGAAGTAAGTTTTATGCATGACCAGTTCATCATATACCTTATTTTTAATAATTGATAGTGCTTCATGGCATTTGCATGAGTGTTTCCTTCAGTATCATGTAGAACATGCCAAATATTTTAATTAATCTTCCAAACCAAGACTATCACTATCTTGGAAGAGAAACACAATTCAGGGCCTCATATGGACAACATTATTTCACTCTCTGCTGTTTCCTTTTGAAGAAAGCCATCTCACAGAAGTCCACAGAGTTTTTAACTAATTACTGCAAAGATGATGCACAGTAAAATAAAGGACAACATGGAAGCTCTGGGTGTGCTGAAGCACCAACCTAACATCTCCTAAAGTAGGGCCATCTTCTGCAAAAGAAATTCCTGCCACAAAATATTAATGCCTCCCTGGAAGCTTCTAATCCATTAAGATCTTGGCATTAACATTCAGAATCAGTGGTACAAAAGACCAGGTTGTGTTTTATGAGCTACAGTAAGAGTTGTATTCCCCTGGAATGCAGTGGAGAGCAAAGTCCAGTTCACATGAGACCTTGCTTAAGGAGATCTGGCCATCTTTGTTAGACAATACTGAATATTCACTAGCAGAAAGAGAAAGAATGATTATCCCAGCTGCAATTAGTTAACCTCTAAAACTGTAGTATCATATGCTGCAGAATGCTTCCACAAAGGCAGAAAATAGTTTTTCTCTAGCCTTTGCAATTAGGACTATGGATACAAGTCCTCTGGACAAAAGCAGAAGGCTTATCACTAAGGAAAATATTTCAATCATTGGTAAAATTGAAAGAAAGGATGGATGTTCCTCTAGCTCTAACTCTTCAGTTTCCTGACATCTATAAGTGTACCAAGCTGAAAGAGGATACCCTTTATACTTTGAACAAATCTATGAAACAAACATTAAATTAAAAATGTTTTGGGCTGTCCCAAAAACTCACCTCGAACAAAACACACTATTAGTCATAAAAATAACTTAATGAGCTTAAACAAGAACTATAAATTCCATTTCTTCAAAACCACTTTTGAATTAAGACCTGAGTATCACAAAGCTTTCAACATCTATCACCCATTTCAGGCAATAATATGGTCTTTTTTTACTGTTATCTACAGCAAAGACACTCTGTCAAACCACTTGCAACACAGTTCATTTCTTTTGTATGTAACTGTTGGCCAAGATCCCTGAAACTCATGGAGGTTTTCATTCCACAAGCATTGTGCACAGAGAAAAATCTGATACCAAACACAAATTATTCCTGCAGATTCTCTCCTTCATCAAAACTTCACTTGCTTTAACAGGGTTTTGGTTTTTTTTAATCTCTCAATGATGACTTCATATATGCATTCTAAGTGTTCTAACAACAAACTGTCATGGTAAGTACCTGAAAGCAGGTAATTATTCAGAAAGCAGGGAAACCACACAAATCTCTCACACAAAATGCATTCAAATTAGGCTTTTGCATTTGTAGTTTGAACATCCAAGTTTCATTTTCACATTCTTCTTATGTACAGAACAGTCATATTCTGTTTAACATTCTTACATTAGGATCTTCTAAAAGAAATTCTATATAAATGAAAGGGCATGTGGAACACTAGTAAAGCATACAAAACCAGATGTTTACATCTAAACCCACGTAGTTCAAGCATTAGTAAAAAAGAAGCCTGAAAGACTCAGATGAGTGCTTTTAATTTTGGGTGAGAGAATGCTACCATATCCAATGCCTCTGCAGTGTTTACAGTTTCTTAACAAATCACTAATTCCAAGAGCAGAGGTTCCAACCAGGTGTTGGAAAAGAAACATTAGATTTAATGGGAAGAAATTTAAATGGATTTTCTCTTTCTCAGAATGCAAATTTAGGCCAAAGGTCTTCTTTTTTCCTCTCCCTGGGGAAGACTTAGAAAAGCTTATTGCCCCGTTTTACCCAAAATTACATAATTTTGCCCATAGCAATTTTCTCCAATTATAGTGGGTATCTGGTATTGCTCACATCTTCAGCCTAGATTACTTACTTTAGTGGAATTACTTTTAAACATTAACTGATTAGTATGAGCATACAGTCTTACTCTGGCCTCAGAATTAACATACTCACCCAAACCAATTCTCCCAGTGAAAGAGCTTTTTTTTGGGTACAAAAAGGACTTATAAACAACTCATCATGCACAAAAAAATGCCATAATGCTCATTTTCATTACACACATCCTTCTGATTTCACAGAAAGGAGTGGATAATATAACAGACTACTATTCTCAATGGAAGAATGTATGCTAATAGAGCATACTAAACAAATTTCTGATCTCTGCTGTACCCATGTAATCCTGCTGAGTGTTCTGGGGCTGACTGAATGACCATGGATATACAGCTGGACTCATGAAGGCTATCCACACTGCCTAGCTAACATATATAACATAAGTAAATTTCCTTTAAGGTGCAAGCCAAAAAAATCTTCGTTAAAAGTTAGGTTCTTGACTTCAAGCATAGTAGCTAAACTAAATACAAGATGCAAGTGATGTGAATAGCTCCCAGAATCACTGTGGAAAAATCCCCACTCTATTATTTGAAGTTAGTTCTAGTCAAAGACAACAAAATTTATTAACCAACTTTCACTTAGGTATGCCTGTAAGATGACTTAAATAGTTTTGTGATGAAATTGAACACCAAATCAAATAATCTGCTTCAATGGCAGGACAGAGTTCTTGGCTTTTATCTATCTTTTTTATTTTATATCACATTAATTATTAGAATTTCTATTTGCTTTTGTCATCAGAGTAATCTACAGTCCCCCAAAGCATGACAGCCATAATATTATCACAAATGGCTAAGATGTAACAGAAGATAAATTTTACTCACAGATAATCATTCATCATCTCTTAAATGATAGGAATCTCCTATTCACACAGAATATGTAAAAGGAGGGAAAGTAAATTCTGTATTACCAAATGTAATACAAAACATGACATAAATTCATAACAGAAACTGCAACAGCCCTAGACCTATCATGTCAAAATGCCTTGAGCTACTTAGAAAACTTGAGGCAATTTTCAAATACCCTAGAGCAGGACTGTATCTTTATATTACATTTCTATTAAGAGGAATCATGGGTGAAGACAGTCTTCATATGCATTTAAAAATAATTTTTAATTTAGTAACAAAAAAAATTACACTATACCATCATTTCCATAAAAAAATCTCAAAATATTTACTTTTTCTTTTAGTGATTGCCTAGCATTACAAATGTACACAGTCCTTTTCCACAAAATGCTGCATTATTTTAATCTATTCAGTGAGATTATTGACAAGTTTATTGATTGCTAACCAGGAGAATCCAAGTCAACCTTCTTACCATCCATCAGGCATCTAACGATAATAAAAACAAAATGTTTTGGGTTAATGTATTACACACAGCTCTATACATGCCATTTAACCCAATTTCACCATCCTCCCAAAATCTTGATCAAGCAAGGAATAAATTCCAAATCTAGCTACATAATTTAATTCCTTTTTATTACTTAGGGTTTAATATATCTTGCATATAACCATGTTACCTGAAACACTTCTGGGGTAGGGAACACGATGCAACACATCACTCTTATGCTTGATAGCCTAGTAAAGAAACTATATAAAAGTTTAAATGCGACACTTCAATCCTTTTAAAAAGGATATTATATGAGGATTTTCAAATGCTCAAAATTCCTGTCTGCCATAAGGAAGTTGGAGAGACTGAGGGAAAAAAAATCTGGTTTATGCACCTGTAACAATTAGAAATTAATCTATCACAGAACAAATCTTATGCAATACTGCTTTAAGTCACAGTTAGGATTCCACATGGAAGAAATCCAAGGAAGTCTTGGCATCTAAGATTTTTTTTCCAAGCGCTACCTCACAAGTGTAGCCCAAATATAATCAAATTCTACTGAGTGACACCAGTTGTGAATTGTTGGAACATGTTCTTAGTCATTTTAAAGTCCAGAGGAATGTGAATGAGACAAAAGGTGATGTTTAAAGAACAAATAGATGGCTGTAGTCCCTGTGAGCACTGCTGGCTGCCCAGCTTAAGCAGGGTCCTACACAGCTTCCTCACTTCCCCCTGACTTTCAGGCTACAACAAATACACCTCTGAAAACTGAAACCAAGGGCAGCACAAGCTGATCTGTACAATCTGCTCTTGCCTATATACCACCGTGGAGAGGTCTTTGTGTGTTCTACGACATGAAAATTTATCTTTTCAAACTTCGTCGAGGCCTTCCTACTACATATATTCACAGGAACTGTCTTGGTGCCACAGGTACCTACATTTAGTCTTAAATTACAGCGTGGTAGTTCATGTGGCACCTTGCTCTCATCCTCACAGGATTAGACCTGTTTAGTGAATTATTGCTACCATATTAACACAAGTAAGAAATTGAGCTTTGCTTCTACTCAAGTTAAGCACTCTCTAATGAACTTAAGCTCAATTCTATGATTTAGGCCAGACTGCAATAAAATAAAAGTCAAGACATAGTATTACCTTTTTATGGAGAAAAAGAGACTATGAGTAGGAATCCAATTAGATGATTTTAACTGAATATAAGCATTTTATTGTACTAAAAGTTTAAAATATCTATCCATATGAACACCTGGAACCTTTAAAAGAGCTGTTTGAAAGAGCCTGTTGAGACTTACTCTGATTTTTGTGATTGATTTCAGAAGCCCAATTCATAAAGTAACTGACCACTAGCATTGGAAAGAAGCATCACATTTGAAGAAAGCTATCCAGTACATGACACAAAATCTCTTGAAGCATCTTTGACAGGGTGTTAAAGGAGATTAAAACTAGCTCAGTTTTATGCTACTGCTCTGAAAAACTATATTTAGGAACTAGCAGATCATCAAGTCATAGAAAAGTTCTGTTATTTTTCCACTTCCAGCAATACACCCATCAAAGCTTTGTTGCCTTACCTAGTCAAGAGACATTGCAAAGAAGGAGCCACTAAAGATTTAGTTTCCCTTCAGCTCATGTAGCCTTTACTACAGGAGCATCTCTTCAGAGAATGAGGGTCCCTTGCAATGGCCCAGTCCTGGCAGGAGAAGCAGCAACTCCCACTCTCCAGATTTATCACCCTGCCCTGCTCAGCATCTCCAGCCTTCCTTTGACTTCAGCTCACAGGAAAAGGCAGGATGCTTCCTCTCTTCTACAGGGACCAAACAAAGATTTACCCCACCTCAGTAAGACTTTACCTTACAAGTTTGGGATGTAAAATGTAGAGTGTGAAACCTTGGCTCAAGGAAACCCTTGACATTAAGGACACCAATTTTATGACTTACTAATGATACTAATAGCTCTTTTCCTCATTAAAAATTCAGAGTTTCGAAAACACCGCAGTGATCAGCATAAGGGAGGAAAAGAGCAAGATGTAATTTTCCTATTGGTGATCTATTTTGGACCTGCTGTGCCAGGTAAGTGTTAAAACCTATAGAGTAAATACATAAGCTCAGCCCCCGACACAGCTACGTGAGTTTCTGTTCAACCTGTGCCACATCCCTACATCTCTTCACTGTGCTACACTGTCAGAAACACACCGGGAAAATAACACATCCTCCTTAAACCCCAAAGGTGATTAGTATGTCCTCCACACCTTTCAGATTTTGTCACCATGTCATTTCTCCTGCCATGTCCCACCACCCATCTGCCTGCCACCTCCTCTGCAGATCTCGGAAGTGGGATCACTCCACAGATTTTACACACAAGTCCTACTCCTCTGAACTTTCAGATCAAAACTGACATTCAGGTTTTCCTGGTAAGCATTTGAGAGTCTGAATAAGCTGCATCTAGACAGGCTACTTCTATTTCTATCCTCCCTTCACTTTTACATTTATTCATCTCCTGACTTTTTTCCATTCTAGATCTCTTCCAACAATTTCTTCTGAGCATACAATCACAAATACAAATCTTGCCATTTGTCTATGGAATGAATCAGAAAAAGGTTATTTAGCTATCAGATTATCTCCACTTGAAATTTCAGAGAAGATGTAAGAACATGAGACACCCATTAAAAAACAAAACAAATAACACCAACCAGACAAAACCCAAAAAACACAAAACAAAAATCAAGCTGTTATTTATCAATTGACATTGACTTGGGAATCAGACATTGGATGTGCAACTCAGAGGTAGACGTGGCAAAATGAGTTTCTCCTAAAAGTCATTCATTAACCTTAGAATGTCATCAGGTGACTACAGTGACACTACACACTAAAAGAGTGAATGTTCTTTTATTCTTATTTTGTAAAAAGAACTTCACTGCTACAGTATGGAGAGCAGTGGATTTCAATAAATTCTAGTGAGCTACACCCAGGGGAAGTCACAGCATCATCCATTTGTCTTCTGAAAAGAAAATGAATTAAAATCAGGATTTATAGTTAAATTGTATTGAAAATTTATGCCTACACTAAAATATAGGGTATGAGAGAAGACAGCACATCCTGATTAAACAACATTCAGGAGAGCTTTTGTGCCATATGATAGTTTTCCTTCAATAACATTTATTCAAATAATAAAACAAGATGGGGAATAGGACAAAGTATTTAAAACTTAACATGTAATATTATTATTGCTTGTTAGTTCAGTGCTGCTAGTACTACATTCAACAACTTCCCCGTTTGCCATCACTTTAAAGAAGTTTTATTCATGCTGAATTGTGCTATATTCTGAACTGATCTACCAACATGCAAGAAAAAAAATAGTAAACATTGTGATTTAAATTTTAAAAAACCTCCCTCACAACCAAATAACCAGCTGCTGCTTCTCTCCTGTAGTTGGCTGTTGTCTAATAACTAATTTTATTCCAGACCTTCAAAGTCAAGAAGGAGTTTTTTTCTGGGACAGCCTGTCCTAATTAAATTTATTTGTGGTGGCCCAATTTTAACGATTCACATTAAATATTTTTTTGGTAGGTGAATGACTGTTTCTAAATTAATTTATTAAGCAAGAAGAGTTCTCCATAGACAATAATTGGAACTTCTGTAAAACAGTATTAACAAACACTAAAATGCAACTTATATTTCCCAATTTTAGCTACAAATGAGGTGTGCAAAATCACCTTGTTCTTCAGTGACAACAGAGAAAAATGCCTCAGTTTCATTTGATAACTCATAGAACAAGACCCTTCCTCTGAAAACTTCCCTAGTTGAATTCCAATCAGTCAGGAGTGAGCATCTACTGTAGCAAACGAAGTGTTACAGAATATTATAATACAGAAAAACTTAAAACACTATTTTTTTCCTCTTTCTGAACATCAAGGAAACCACAGCATGTTTTACTTGTTGACAGGGATAGAAAAGGATTTAGTAAAATCCTTCTCTGGAAGCCCTTGGAAAAAAACCAACCTGTAACAGAACATTTTGAAAAAAAAAATTAAAAATCTAAATATTAAAATCCTGAGTCCCTTGTGGAAAGAGTTAAGAGAGTTAAGGTACAGAAACAGGCTACAGTGTCATTTCTGAAGTAACAGCAGCATTCTTGTTAGTGAGGTGCATTTTACAGTCCTGAGTCTGAAAACAATGGGCTCAATATCCTAGTCACAGCCTGGGAATTCAAAATTTATGATGGGATATTTTATTGAGTTTTTAAGTACCAGAAAATCAGATTTGCTTTCCTTTAGGTTTTATTAAAAAGCTTTCAGTTACAACTATCTTTCAACTTTTTGACGATAATGGGAAACCTTAAGACTCAGCAATATTGACTATGAAAATTCATGTAAGATTTCATATTAATCCAAACTGTTACATCTTTGTTTTAAAGCAAAAAAGGGAGAATGATTGAACATATTAAAGGATCAAACAATAAAATCTAACTTAAACTAAAATTGAAAGTCCTCCAGTCATCATTCCATCCTGCCAATTACTTAGGAGACTACTTGAGAGTCAAGTAGAATTTGGGCCTAAGGACAAATTGATACTAGCATGCATTAAATTGATACCAGTAAGATGGTAATGCGAATTTCATACTCCAGTTTATACTTCAGGCATGAGCATGGACAGCTTAAATTGTTTATAGTGTATGAATGATTTACAGTGGCGGAGATGAAAACAACTGTGAAAGTGAGACTAAGAATAAAGCCTTTGAATGACAAGGATGTATCATTACATTCTCTCCCTTGCATATTGTCAGCCAAACACAAATAATATCCACAACTTCTCTGTGAGTTCTGATACAATTTTTGACTTATTCCTTTTATGATCAAATCATAACACTTGTCTTAAAATGCTCTGTGGTAGCAAAGACCCTGAAGCAAGCCCACATCTCCTGGCACTCATTTGTTATAACAGACTGCTCACAGGCTCTTAGCAACTTTCATTTTCATGTTCCTTCCTGATAAACTGATAGAATTTATTTTTGTAACTCCTTTGTTGAAGGATTATATGGAAAACAATCCCACATACAACCAACTGTTAACAGGGCTCCATGAGACTTTATCAAACACCATGTAAGGGCTTTCATCTGTTTTGTTACCATTTGCTAGGGGAAGAAGCCTCACACATTCTGACAGCTGATGAATAAAACACACTTTTGAAGGCTCTGCCTCAATACCAACTTGTCACTTATACCTTGGAGAGAAAGGGTTTTTGTTTTCCAAGTACAAAGCCCAAAGCCCTGCCAAGCAGTTCCACCAGGGATCCAGAGGTATCTCAATAGTAGATAACCTGAAAGCAACTTGTGTGAGAGGTGTCATTTCTGGAGCAACCACCTCCTGCATGTGTCCTGTCAGTGGCACCATGCAGGCAGCGAGGACCACTCAGCCCAGCCCACACTGACCCCAGCATCTCTTCTTGATGATGACCCCTCCCAGGGTCCCCTCTCTCTGCTCTGAAAGAGCTTACCATTAGCTACACTGTGGCACATCTCAGACTTGGCAAGTTTGGGGTGAAACATTTTGATAGGTACTGTTGCATGAACAGCTCACTGTGTTGTCATGATTTTGTGAGAAAACCCATTTTCTCTCCAGCTACTCACTCAGTAGCACCCTTGAAATAAAAATACACAGAAATTAGTCTCAGCAGGGATGCAATGCAACAATATATTTATTCCTGAGCTCCTATTAACTACATTTTAGCTACTACATATACATAACTTTTTCCAACATGCACCTAGGAGATTGTCCACGCATTGGAGCAAAATAGTTCACAGACATATTTTAACATCTCTGCTCCCAATACCCACTCAAAAATCTTGAGCATGACTTGGTTAATGAGTCCTGGATACTCTTTAACCAAGTTCTGGCCACTGGCACTTACCTTTTATTTTGTTTAATTTGTTTTCTTTATTTACAAAACTTAACTTCTTTATAATTTATTACCATTAACAGCTTCTTAGTGAACCAGACAAGCAACATTTGTGACTTTTTCCTTTTTTCCCAGCTCTGCCAGGGAAGGAAGCAGCAGATTGTCCAGTTTTACTGCAGTACATACAATGGCTTTATAAAATGTAAATTGTCCTCTAATTGTGTGGGAGAAAGTTATGATCATTAATGATTCCTGGCAAAGCCTACACTGCAGTTTTGTATCAATCCAGAGATACAAACAGAGTAAAAGCTCTGACAGCAGCACAATTAAACTCTTGCCAGCTGCTTGTCTTCTGGGTGCGCCTAGAGGTGCACTAGTGATCAAGGGCCACTCCATCTGTGACAGCTGGCACCTTGACCCTGGGACATCAACACACAGATGAGAAACTAGTCTCTCTGAGATCCTGGCAGCACAGGCCAATGAAGAGCTCTACAGTTTAGGCTAGGTAGCCAAGCTACCCAGGTCCAAACAGCTCCTTTTCCAACAGGCAGGTATAAGCAGAGTACAGTTTACAACACATGAGTGAAAAAAGTATGTCAAAAACCAGAGGACAAGAGACTGACATCCAGGAGAGGAAAGCATCATCTAGTGAGATCAGAGACAAAATAATATCATACACTCTGGCATCCTCATAAATTAAAACCCATTACAGACCAATATGATCAACTCAAATCTGCTTTATTTACAGGAATAAATGATTTCATGCCAACCCATAATCCCGCAAGTAATGACAATACTTCTCAAAATGATGGTGATGCCTAAATATTTAAATATTTAACAATTTCTTATATTATATATTTCAAAGTTGTTGATATTACTTGCCCCAAATAAGATATTTCATAAGATTTACTCTAGATGGGTAAGTACTCTTGATGATGATATGGCATTATTAGCACCCTGCTCTGACCAACTGAGCTAATTCTTTGGGACACGTGATGTTTTTCATCAAGTTATTTGATTTATTTCACAGCAGTTTTTCTTTACTATGATTCAGCCCAGGAAAGAAAACCATTAAAAAACATGTTTTCCCTAAAATTAGACTGGGCTTGCACTAATCATATCAATATCCAGTTGCAGTACCCAAGCTCAATTTCCTGAGTAAAAAAACACTACCCAAGCATGACAGAGAGAGATTAGAAATATCTAATACAATATCTAATGCTGCTGGTGAAACACCAGCAATAAAACAATTTCCTTAGAAGTTCATAGTAGAGTACTTGAAATCGTGAGACGTATTTTAATTAGGAAGTTAAAATATTATAACACTTATTTACAAACTTTAACAAAAGATATAAAAAAGAATGTAGTAAAATAATCCAAATTTTTTCAATAATCCTAGATATTCCCAAATGTTTAGACATTATAATGAAAATATCCACAGGGTCTTGACTGGAATATACCTTTTTAAATAAACTGCACGTTTCAAAGAAATTCTCCTCTTAACTAAGAGGAGCCAAACTATTTTCTAAAAGAAACATTTGTATTGCTGTGACATTTCTTAGTAACCAAAATCCCTTCTGTAGTCGTGTTGATTTCAGGGCCAGGAGCTGTCTGCTCTAATCACCTCAAAGAGAATTCACAGAGTAGATCCTAAAACACTTCAGCATTACTCTTTCTATATTCCAGTTTCGAACACGACCCAATTTACCAACATACCAACTAGACTTGAGAAAAAGATGAATTGTGGCTCAATTCACACTTAAACAAACATACAGATCTATTTGGATCAAGCTTCATTAGACATAAAAAACAAACAAATAAAAAACCACAACCAAACAGTAATTCTTAAGGCTATGGATGAAACTCTCCTGGCTAGTCTGGTCATGAAAGCACCACCTTTCACAAATTCACACGCTCTGCTGATGCTCTTGCAGTTAGATCAAAGGCACACCTAAGTTACCAAGCACTGAGTTCAGAGTTAAAAGCTTTTATATTTTGACAAAGTTGTGTTTAAAAGGTAATTTCTTCTGTATATAAAGGAAGTAGAATGATGTATAAGTGTTTTACGGTGATTATTATGTTCTATTAAAAAATAAGTTATTTAATAACGACTATTTGTAAAATATTTTTAAATCTTCAGAAAGAGAAAGCATGCATCCCAAAGAATTAAAAATGCCAAGAGCTCCCCAAGCTTTGGATGTTGCCTTAATAAAGGAAAGGTCCAAACAGTTACAAAGTAAACCAATGTAAAATGACAAAACTAAGGGTACTTTTAAAACTAAACCAGCCAACCAAAAAAGGATGACCTACAGATTTGTGCTTAGTGTGACACTGATTCTGCAAATGTCACAGGAAGGTCAGCAATACAGGCAATTATATAAAAAAGTCAGTATCTCAACAGCCAATAATTTAAATTCTTTTAAGACTGTCCAATTATTTTAATAATATATGAGTTTTTAAATGCAAAAAATGTTAACAAATATAAAACAGAACTTCAGTCATGGAATTTCTAAACAGTACTGCTGTACAGGGTTTTTTTGGTGGTGAATCCTTACAGAATCCAGAAGTGAACACAAAATTAATGCTATTAATAATTTATAATATTTGCAAATGATGAAGTTGCTTTACTGTAAGCAGTGAAAGGATTTGGTCAGGTGGCAGCATAACGCTCTCTGTCTAAGGTGTATATCATCAGTTTTATCATGGATTTTAAAAGGACAATAAAAAATCCCAAGCCTTACAGACCCACTCTCTCCTCATCCTCCTATTAAATATCAACAACTGGTTATTTATGTTACTCTTTTGGTGTGACACCTTTTCAAACAAAATTAATTTCAGTTATAAAATTTGCATTGAGTATTAAATATTAGATGAAAATTCTTCAAAAGGAGACAGTTTCAAAACCACACATTTACCCTTTAGAACTAAAACATATTATCTACGTTCTGATGTAGTGTTCTTTCCCTAGAACTAATTCAAGAACGAGTAATTTAAGAGATTCCAAGGGAAAAGTAAGGACTGCTTAACTCTTCTCAGCACTTAGCAGACAAACAGTACTTCTAGAAAGTCTGAGTAGGAAAATTCTATCTCTTGCCAGATCTAGTCAAAAGTATTAGATACAGTGGCTCTAGATCTTATAACATGCACTATTTTGGTCTCTAAATTTGAATAACCACCAAGTATTAAACTGATCATATCATTAAAGATGACTTCAAGGGCTCAGAAGAAGTCTTTATCTCTGTCAGGGTCAGTGACTTCACCCCAGTGTATCAAATCCATCTACTTTGTGGCTTCCCACTCGGTGGGAAAGGTTCTCCACATGCTGAGAATTCATTTTCCTCCTACTCCCCATTGAAATTCACAATTTTATGCAACAACAAAACTATCTACAGCAGAGACAAAGGTATGAGAGACCCGAGATCTCAGGATTTAAAGCACCAACCAGATCAGCCTGGTTCCTAAAGAATCTGGTCTTCCTAATAGCACACGTAATATACAGAAAAATGGAATGAAATTTTAACAGAGAGATGAACTATTTTAGTTTCACTTCCTCTTTTTCTTAGCAGCACAATGTGATAGTGTGCAGCTAATGCTCTGTGACAGGTTTTGCCTGGTTGAAATTCCTCCCAGGAAGAAAGACCTCATAGCCTATTTCTCCTCATGGCAAATTTTAAGCAAATTAAACTGATAACCATGTCTTGAAAAACAATCCTGAGGACAGCATTGCTGACAGGACCCCCAGAGGGACAGGGTCCCTGCCAGCAGGCCAGCATGACGAGTCACAGGCAGTGTGGTACTGCACAGGGACGTGCTGTGGATTGCAGGCATCGAGGAGATGAGGGAGCCAGCCACAGCCAGGGGGAAAATGGGATGCCAATTAAATGGCAGGGAGATCTCTGCCAGCCACAGAGGCACAGGCAGCCCTGAAGGGCCCAGGCCCCCCACCTCAGGCAGGGAGCACAGCACGGCCAGACCCTGGGCCTCCGCTTGCACCTCTGGGCACCCAACACACAGCTCGCTGTCATCAGTCTCCTCCAGTGCCTGTGAACAGCAGCTGGTGCAAAAGCTGCCAGAGATGTTTCTGCACTGCTCAGGTGACTGAGCTTTAATAGAAGTGCAGCTCTGGCCACTGCTTGGCCCCCTGAACCTGAAGCAAGGGTCCCTGTCCCAGCTCTGTCCTGCAGCAGCAGGGAAGGGGCACTGGAGCAGATGAGGGCTTTCCAACACAGGGCTCACGAGTAATGTGCCGCCCCAGAAACTTCTTGTAGCGCCACAAGCAACAGGACAACAAAAATGCTAAAATCAAGATATTAAGATTTTAGAGGAACCAAGAAAGAAACATTTTTCACAGCAAGGGGCTGAAGAAGGACCAGCAGTGCAACACTGGCCTCTGCGTGATACCAGGCATGGCCTCTGCATGATACCATGGCAAACTCATCACAGAATACTTAACTTTGAGTCAGCTAACCGTATGAGGTAACAGAGTGTTATAACAGGATAAAAATTCAGCAGGTTTTAATCCTGTTTTGTATTAAAGCCAGAGAAAGACCTGTAAAAAGAACAATTTACTAATGGAAAGTAATTCGGGTCTCATCCATAGTTTAACAGGTGCACAGCACTTTCTGTAGAACTTCTGGTTGTCTTAAAGTGAAGGTGGATGTTAATCCACAAGGACCACAAGGATGTGTCACATCATACCGTCAAGTAATGTATTAATTTTTGTAAGGTTAAAAGAAGCAGAAGCACACAGAAAAGCAGGTAACTTTCAGCAGATATGGTATATAATGCAGGAAAACAACCACCTCTTGCAGAAAAATGCCCATCCATACAGGAAAACAGTTTCCAACTACTCACAGAGCCTTCCTCCATCTTGATTATTTTGATTATTTCTAACACCAACAAACAAAAAGTATTCTCACATAAATCAGACTCCTGGACAATGGAAACTAAAGTTCATATGAATTTGTCTACTTTTCCCAGCAATTTTGCCTTTAGATGAGCAGTTACTGAGAAAATAGTGTCACAGAAGAAGACAGGCAACATTTCTGTTTTATCCTGGATCCTTCTGAGGCCAGTGGTAATGACACTAGCCTCAGCCCTCTGAGACTTTTGATTTTGCCTACAACAGTAACTTTCCATCCTGTGCTTACCAGAGAAAAGCTAATTAATAACAGCAAACCACGAGGCACAACTCTTCATAGCTGACAGAGAAGATTAAATCAAGAAAAGATAACTCCTACATGTATTTCTACTGTTATCAAAACTCTTCAGACTGTCTTGCCATCACTGTTTAAACTGGAACTCAGATAAAATCCATTAAATGGGACCATTTCAACACACATGCAAACATTTGGTTCTTCTCCTAACATGAAGTGATATTTCTTAGCATGAAAACAAAGTACAATTACAAGCCTAAGAAATGCTTTCCAGTTCATTATTCTTAAAATTAAATGCAGATGCATCCTAATTCAACATTAATTATAATCAATATCACACAGGAGGTCACAGCAAATAAATAATATTTAAGAAGCACTACTCTGAAGAAAAGAAAAACAAAACAAAACCAACAAAACCCAAAATAAATAAAATTAAAAACAAAACAGCAGGAGAGACTCATGCAAACCCTGCTTTTCATTGCAACAACTTTCTGCTGGAAGCACCACAGTGCAAGGCTGACTGAGTGACATTGGCTCAACCTCACGCACATCTTTCCAGGTCTAATTAGATTTAAAAAGTGACATCCAGATTTCAAACACATTTTAAAGAACTCTCCAGGCCAATTTAAGCAACGAGGTCATTGTTTTCCTTCAATTTTATTTATTTTGTTAACATAGCCTCTCAGCTGGAAAAAAATTGCTGTAATACTTTCTGGGTTCTTTGGAGAGCCTGATATTCCTTAATACTGTTGTTCAGACACAGCTGAACTCTTACTGAGTTTACTCAACAAACAGAGGCTCTTTGTTGCACTCAGCTGCAAGGAAAACAACAAACAAGGATGTCCTTACCCACCACAGCCTAAGAGCCATATTTTAAATGTGCTTATAAATTCCTAGCGTGGAAGCACTCCCAAACACACTACCCCCAAGAAGTAACAAAATGGAGCATCAATAGAGCCCTCTGAGTATCTGACAGGCTCTAGGTATGACATAAAGCAGTATTGCTATTGTATATAGACAGCAAGCCAGCTGGCAAACAAAATACTTCCAGTCATAACCCTTCCTAGCACACGAACAGTTCTCACCTGCTCCAACCTTCCCACTCACCACAGGCCCACACACAGCACGCAGGTGCCAGCAAATCCCTGTTGCTCTGCCGTGTAAGTGCAGGGCATGGCAGGCAGAGCAGCTTTTCCCCAGGAAAAGAGGATTCACAAACCCCACAGAGCATTTCTGTGTCTTCAGCAAACCCCCCTGCTTATGAACACTGCTTACACGGCAGTGTTGGCACCTGTGATGGATGCACACATACAGATATTGCTTGTCCTTACACGGTTCCTACTACTGCTTCAAGAAGGTATAAACACTTCAGGTATTCCTTTGACTAAATCTTCCCAAGATGCAACAGCAACTGTAGAGAGAGAGAGAGAGCAACAAGAGACAGGTGGAATGAAATGTCACTGATCTGTGCAGACTGGGCTTCAGTGTTATTTTCCAGTTGTGGAACTTCTCTACCAGACAGATGTTTACAAAATCTTTTAAAAAATTACAGTGAATAGTTTGTAAATCACAATTGTTCCATCCCACTGCAGCAAAAGTTAAAACCACTGAGCCAGAGCATTACAAAGTTTAAATTCCATAAAAGTAATTTATTTTATATTCTAGGCCCCCCCAAAAAAATTCCTGTCTCCAGGTGAATCCACACTGCAGATGTGGGATCATTAAAAATTAGTTTTGATTCCAGCTGCTATTTTTAAGCATCTCTGTGCAAGTCTCAGGTTTGGTGGCCCCACGATGAGCTCTTATGCAACACTGATATAATTTTAATGGCTACAGAAAAAATGGCTACAAAATTAGGAGGCCTCTGACAATTTTACAAAACCAGAGGTGTAAGGATTAAGCAGCACATATGGAAATTACCAGCAAGGCTAAGATTAAACATGATTGTGCTTTTATATTGATGCTATGGGAGTATATGAACTCATGTATGTGCACATATACACACTTTTCTGTAAAATGGTATTTTATTCAACATAAATAGACCAATTATGATATCTATTGCATGTGTGTTTAACAGTAGCAGAAAGAACATAATAGAAGATAGAAGTGATACAGGAATGAGAGGATATATTGCATCTCTAAAGGAAGCATATTCATTGCGACATATCACATAAGTAGAAATATATAATACAAATATATCCAAAATATATCTAATCTATCTGTAGATAGAGATATTTACACTTCCACATGTAAGTGAAGAAAAGATAACTGTTCAAAAATTGATAATGAAGGAAAAACATACCTTTTAATAATTCAGAATGATCAAAGTTGCAGAAGGCTCTCACAGCCACAAGCATGGAAAGTTGAGTTACAGCTGAAATCCACTGCCTATAAACATAAAGTGATGTTTTACAAAAATACACACACACAATCCCAATCACATATAAATAGAGATGGGCTCTATACCAGCTTATAAGAATGACATTTTATAGTCATCAAGGACAGCTATCTGAAAATGCCTCCTTGATGTCCAGCAGCAGAGGAAAATCTATTGGGACTGAGTGGGAGGAGATTTAATTGGAAAAGATTTAGATAGCAAACCAAGAATCATCAAAATATGACTTTATGAAAATAGCTTGAATTCTGGTTGTTTCTTGTTCTACACTATTACAGAGAAGAACTAGAAAAGACGTAGGGCATAACAACATGGATGATCAAAGATTATACTGTGACTTTCATATTTAAAAAAGTATTTTTCATCATGAAAGAGAAATTAACAGAGTGGCTAGAGAAGAGGTCCATAAAATCAAAGGTATAAAAGACAAATTAAGGCTCACAAGCTAGAGGCCATTTAATAAAATTATTGACAATTTAAAAAGTAAGTAACAGTTATTTTATGGAAGCTTTACAATGTTGTGCAATTCATTGTCACAACTTATTCTGAAGGTCAAATTCTAAAAATTAGGATTACAGAAGGTAGTAAAGCATAAATCATTAAATACTATAAATGTGTTTCATATATTGAAGACTCTCAACCTATTTTCTTCTTGTAGTCTTGCCACACATTCTTTTCTATTGCAGAACTATTTTCTATTGTTCTTCAGAAATATTACACCATTGACTAATGACTATTAGCTTAAAAATGGTTATTTAAATTATTTACTAACAGATGTCCTTTTGAATTATTAACGTCACTTGGAAGTCTATAAAGCTTTATAATGGGGCTAGTTAAATAAATGTTTTAGCTGTGACCTGAGGCAGAATTTTTTCCGAATAGCACCCTACAGCTCATGAAGCCTTAAATCAGAATCTCAGTTCTTCTTGGTACTGTAACTGTAACTGTCTTTTGGAGTATGTGAAGGAATTTTCTACTCATTAGCATAGATTTCCATTTGTATTTTGAAAGAAAGTCTCCCTTGTTCATGAGGAATAAGCAAAGAAAAATGATAGAAGTTAATTTTTAGAATGCCTCACAAAGTGATTTTACCCAAAGTCACTCTTTTCACACTACATTCACTGAATGGCAATTGCTTACCATGCCTGACTTGTGGTTCAGTCCATATGAAGACATTACATTAGGAAATTGCTTGTAAGGCTAACCACAATACTACATACAAAAAAAAAAACTTAAAAAAAAAATAAATTCACAGAAGTTAAGCAACAAAAACATTCTAATTACTTTTGTTGAACAGCTTTATTTTACTTTTACATTATTACAGTAAGCATTGTTAGTCTTCATTGTCCGTACTTCTTATTTGGCAATTAGGACAAAAATAAATAAAAAAGGGGTTTTGTTTCATCAGTAGCACTTCTATGACAAGTTATGCCTCAAGCATACACAAAGACCCTGCAGCACTCAGATGGGAGGCATGTAATGCCACTGCTACTTCTGAGTAAAACTTCAGCTCTGATTTAAAAAATTGGCACTAGAAAGCCGACTGTAGCAAATCTGTGCTCTTTTCCCCAAATAAGTTTGTTTCAAGTGAATCTTCAAGTTGACTAAGCAGCTAGGTCATCAAACCTGCTGCCATCACAGCAGAGAGTTAAGATGTTCCGTTGGTCTTGACAAGCTTCTTTTGGAAATCTGAAGAAAAAAGTGATAATCCCAAGTGTTCCTAAAAACTCTCATGGGGCAGGCAAAACTGTGTCTGAAAACCACTACATTTGTCTAACACAAAACTACATTTGTTACAACCTGTTACTTGGAAGAGGTTTGCCTAGAAAGTACTGTGGATTAAGGTATTGCAAATGGTGTAAAGAGGAGGACTCCATCTATAGGAAAGCTCAGCAATGCCTTTGGTATCAGCTGATCAGATCCTGCCATCATCTTCTGCATGCCAGAGGATTTCTATACCCACCTGCCTTAGTTTTCACGTGGACCTTGTACACGCTCATGGGAAACTTGTAAATCCTCACTAAATGAGCATGTAAAATACTGAATTACAACAGAATGCTAGTGGTAGTCTGTCCCAAAAATACCAAGTATCGATCTCCTTTTTGAATACTACAGGGGTCTCATATATGAGAAAACCAGATTGTAGGCCATTCTTTTATGCAGAAAGCTTATCAAAAAAAGAACTGTTGGGACTTAGTAGAGGATTGTGAAAGGCCTGGAAATATCAAGAGAGTATTTTATCTAGATCAGCAAAAGAAAAATTGCAGTAATTAAGAGCAAATACCTCTTCTTTCTCAAACTTTTTTGTTTTCTGGTGGCCATCTTTCCACTTGTGAAAAGTAGTGTTATGACAGTAGTTAAAAGAGCAATATACCAAGCCTCTTCACTAGCAGGCATCCCCAATGTCATGCTTTTACTAATGCTTTAACATTTTTTTTTTTACATTAAAAATGGACTGCAATTTCAATAAATCTTTCAGGCTCAAAAGTCAGTCTGTCTTCTGTGATGAACATAAGAGCCATAATAGGCAAAAGGACCTGGATTGTGATCTGATTTCTGAGAAACTGTAGCATATTAACATAGCTGGAGGCAGAGTTCAAGAAAACGCTATGGGAGACTTGTGATACCAATCAAAGCAGTACCACTTTGCAACACAGTGTCAGTCCCATAACATTCTTAATCCTTTTAAAAGAAAAATAATGCTTTACTTCCAAAGTACTCAATTCCATTACTGAAAAAAGCAACAAACCATTAAAAATCAGAAGGAACTACTTTTCAGACATACAACACCTTTTTGATGTACACATACCTGGTTAAATGCAACTTGAGCCTCCTCTGCTCTCACACAGATAAAATTATAATGAACTTCACTTAGTGATTAAAAGCCTCAGAAGAAGAAATAAAGCAGCCTCTAACTCAGGCACACATTTAATATAAGGATTCTTAGGATGAGATTGAGTCAGTGTCTAAATATCAACATTTCCATGCATAGAAAGAAGTTTACAAGTCGTTTCCTTCAGCCCAGTTTCTAAAGTCCCAGTTCAAAAATATAGGTCAAATTTCCTACTGCCTCCAAACTCACTCAAAGTCAGCTCAAATAGTGCAAGCCTGACCCATTTTGAGTGGGCACTTCAAAACTAAGTAAATGAATCAGGTGGCAGAATTACTTTTCAATATATAATTTTTTCTGCATGAAAGGTCTCACATATGAAATATATTAACATTTGAATTCCATATTCTGACAAGATTGATTTAAAGATCTCACATGCATTTGGGGCTCACTAGTTAGCTTAAGGTAGATTAGTACTCCTAGAATAAACAAGTATTAATATAAAGGTTGAGCACAACAGAAAAATCATTATTTTTTCTGATCACTATCCATTAGGTGCATTGAAGAAAAACAGAAACATCAAAAATCAGAATAAATTTATTATTATAATATAATTACTATATTTATTCCTTCTTTTGAGAAGCTAAACAATGATCATTCTTTAACTCAATTCTAGCCTTTAATTAGTACTTGAAACAGACAAATGGGGAGCAGTTGCAGACAAAAATTTTCAACTTAGTAAAACTGACCCATATGCTGTCCCATGTGTGAGTGTCCATTGGAAAATAATCTCGCAAATTTCATCCAAAATATTTCATTAAGAAGAAAAACATTTCTACACTAATGGTCCCATTTTCAGAGACATTTTTAGAAATAGCTTCATTCTTATTATCAAACTATTTTGTTTTGAAAACCACTTATCAGGAGTTTCTGGTGATTTGTTGCCTTTTTCTGTCTGAGCCTGCCTTAAATCCAAAGGAACTGTCATTGCAGCAAAAGGTGGCATATTTTAGTCTTCTCTAGGAATTATTGCTAATGCATTTCAAAGTGTTATTTCAGGTAAAAGTAAGCTGAATTTCTTAATATACCCACCACAGATTTTCTCTGAAGATAACCATTATGAGAAATTCAAGAGAAGTCCAATGATAAGAAGAGCTGCTCAGGTAAAAGGACTTTTATAGCCTGAGAACAGTTATCTATAATCTTGGCACTTTGATCTCTCAGAAAATGAACTAATGTATCTGGAATGTAGCTCATTATTAATAGTTAAATATCTTTAAATGGAGGAGGTTTGAAGATCACTTCCAATATCAATAGCTTGCATTTATATAGGGCTTTCATTTTCAAGGACAACGGTACACAGTCCCTGAATCTGATACACATGCACATGTACATATAGACTTCTATTTGCATTCAAACACATCATTAAGATTAGAAACACACATCCATTAATAAATATAAATGCATAATCTATCAGTTTAAATATAGGTTTTGAGACTTCAATATATAAGACTAGGTGCCAGCCCAATGTCTAATCACAGATATCAAGTCAGTTGCATCAATTAATTGTGGAGAACATCAGCCAGTGCTCTCAGCAGAAAAAGTTGTATCAGAAGATGGCTTCAGTGCAGAAAATAAAAAAAAAACAACCTTCATTTGTTTAACAGGTTCTGAAAATAAGGGGGGAAATCAAGATATCTTTTACAGAGGAATCTTGGACAAAATACTGTTTGCACCATTTCACTGTATTAACAGGATAGATATCTCAGTCAAGTCAGATCTTCACAGACTTCTGTTGAAAACTCTCCAGTAAGATCCTTAAAAATTTCCACCAGGTTATTTTTAAATGAGATGAACAAGCCAGAGACCTTATACTAGACAAAACAAACAAACAAAATATCTATTACAGACAAAAATAAAAAGTCCTGAAGCCAAAGATTTCTGATTTAGCAAGCAGAACTAGCTAACCTTCAGTAAAATTGATTATGTTTGCTATGCAATATTCCAAAGGTACATTGTATTGTAATTTACCTCTTCCACTCATACTTCTCCAACTGCACAAATTAAATTTCACCAAAACATCTAAGGAAAGGAGTCAAGACAGAAAACAACTTATCACTTAAAAAAAAAAATCTCTCTAAACAAACATAACTTTTTCTCAACACCAGCTTATGACTTCCAAACAGAGAGGGCAAAATCACTCCAGCACTGAAGCAAAAGGGAAGTTTAATACCAACAAGACTGATGGATGTCATCTCTCAAACTAAGGAAAGCTCCAAGGAGCTGAATTTACTACTTATTTAAATAACTAATCTTTTAGCAGGTTATCCATTTTTTAGACATTGCACCTAAATAACAGATTATTTTTCCATGATTACTGTAAAAGACTTCTACAACCCAACATTTGCAATATTGCATTCTATTTCCAAGTGTAATGACCCTCAAAATCCCAGATTGATTTTGGCTTTACTCTGATCAATACTAATCTCCAAGATATATTTGACTCGCACTGACCTAAACAAAAAGGTCACTATCTGTGTATTAGTCAATCTTCAAAACACTTATTAAATTAATTTCAGAGACCACAAAAGGTATATTGTTGCAACTGTTTCTATCGGGGATTTCTATCCATCATCCTTAGTAAGATTTACATGCAACTGATAATTCACATAATCACATTGTCACTGTAGTGGGTTTCTCAAAATGTCTTCATCTGTCCTCAATTATTTTAAGATTAATCTTTTTTTATGTTTATCTAATTGGAAGAACACCACCATTTTATATAGTTACTGAACTACTGGAATCCAATCTTACACATAAAAGTCAATGGGAGAATACATCTCCCTTCAGAGACAAAACTGAACCCTTCATGACTTGGGGAGAATATAAAATATGACATTTATACTTTAGGTCTCCCTGAAAGCAAATCAGAAGACTTCTCAGTTAAATTTCTTTGACCAGCACATTTGTGAAGGAAAATTCACAGCACTCGGAAGCATACTTCTATAAAGCTAACCTTTTTTAAATATAGATTTCTGATTAGCTTTTTTTCATTATATTGGCTAATTTCAAAGTAGGACTAAAAAATTTATGCATACTTTAAGGCAGTGGATAACATAATGACAAAATTGTTACTGACTGATCTGGGATAGGCTTCTCCTCACTTTTATTCTCTTTCCTCAAAGAAACAAGCAAAAAATACACATTAATCTTAGAAAAACACAAAGAAAAAAAGACAGATCAATAAATATAGGATAAAATTGATATGTTTTAAAATTAAAATTAGTAAATTCATTTAATGCCTTTTACATTCTTGTTACAAAATGTTATTTTGCCTCCCAATGACATTACAAATTTCAATAGAACTATCTGCATTTCTGATAAATAACGTGGTCTAATCTTTGCATGGTAAGGGCCTCACATAGTAAATTATTTAAGTCAAGCACGTGTTTATTTTCTTCTTCAGGCTTCTTCACACTAAATTAAATAATTTTACAACCTAGCTGAAATTTTAAGCTAAAGTAATACTAAAGACTCCGTGAAATTTCTGTTCAGAAGTCTTATTAAAAACCAAGTATTTGTAACTTACCTATGGACACTCCAGTATAATTCTATGAGACCCTTATACACTTAGAATTTTCACCCAGCAGCAGCATTTGCTTAAAAATTCAACTTTAAACTTTCCACTGCCTCTGGGGTCACAGACAATAAAAGACATAAGAGTGGGCAGAATAAAGTGAATATTAAGCAAATGGGAGAAGCTACTTAAATAAAAATAAAACCAAAAGAGTGGACAGTAATCAAGATTAAGGATGCAAAAAGCCGGTGAGGAGGAACATAATTTCATAAACATAATGAAAAAAAATCATCCAAGTTTCCTAACCGTGGTTTAAACATGGCTCTCACAGCTGTTTTCACTCTGGCCAGGGTGAACATGCCCATACTTCAACTGTTTGACGAGTTTTGGATTCCTTCTTCCATACTACTACCACCACCACTGACCTTCTTGGGCCAGGGAAGAGAGAAAGCCTTATCTTTCTCCAGTAGGAATTTATTTAAAATTGCTCATGTCAAGTATCTTTCTACTAAATAAAATTATGTTTGAAGTAAACCCTTTTCTACCCAAACAGACAAACAAGCAGTCCCAAAGTATATGGGTTACCTAAGCACCCTCCAAGAGACAGAGAAGTGTTTGCCAAACTTTGCCTGACTTGAAGCAGGAAGAGCACAGCATATACTCTGCTACGGTTGCTAATGGAGTCATCCAAAAGACATCTCTAAGGAACAAGGGAGAGCTAAGTAGAAGCCCTTGCTATTATCTGAAATGTGAGTAGTTCCACCAGAGATGCTGGTATGCCACACAAAATCAAAATGATTCTCTCTTATGAACCATACAAAAAGAGAAATGAAAAAGCCAATAAGATTAGCCAGACTAAAGCTCTTCTAAACTTGCATTTTCCTTTACAATTCTGACATTTTTATCAGAATTTCAGCTCTACAAACTCTCTCCTCACTGCCCTTGGTATGTGAGGGTGACAGAAGAATGTCTAAAAACATCTACATTGCCCATTTTTTCATATTCCTTTAAAAAACAGCTCTCATTTGAAAACATTTTTATTATTATGTATTTTCAGAAGAAATTTATAAGAGTGTGTCAGGCCATTCAGAAGAAGAACCAGGCCTAAGCACAGGCTGAGGAGTGAGAGGGCAAAAGATATTTATGTCCCACTTCAGGCAGCCCAGAGGACTGCTGAAGCAAAGGCAAAAGAAACAATAATAGAAAGACAGGCTGCACACAATGCAGCTTTAGCCTGCTAAGGAGCAACAGGCAGCTTAAACCTGACAAAGACAAAAAGTCACTCAAGAGAGGTTGGACATTGGCAAGCACCAAAAAAGAATGAAGAGCTTCTGAAGCTTCATTAAAAACAGCCTGAAAGGGAGCTGGATTGGCCTGCTGCATGACATGACATATAAAGCTTTGACAGAAGCTAACAAACACTTCCTGGGCACATATAATCCCTTCTGGAAAAACAGACCAACTCCATCTCAAAACCTTTGCAGTACTTCCCAGACACTCTCTGCTGCCACTGGGTGTTTCACAATCCATGTGTTCCAACAGGAGGATGCTCCCCAAATTTCTGCAAGAAAATTTTTTCAAGGATAGTACTCAGTTGTTCTCATGAACTCAGCAATGTCCTTTACCAAAAGCCTCTGCTTCCCTTCTGTTGATGTTCTCCTGGGTTTGCAGATGGAGTCCATACCATGTATAGCTTTCACTTCACTTGGTCAAACAAATCAGGACCTCCCTTATCTCCTTATGACAAGACCATCATGCTGTTAGCCCCTTACAGCATCTGACCCAGTTTCAGTTATTTCTTCTTGAAGGTGAATGACCAGAACACTTCATGTCATCATAAATTACTGTGAGTACATACTATTATTTTCATCAGATCTTCCAAAACCCTCTCTACACAGGCATCATAAGGTTAGATTTTGCTTTTCACACTGCTGCTTTACATTGAGCATCCAGGCAAGACCCCAACTTCAGCAACTTGGACATGAACATCTTTGCCAAATATACAAGAGAGGAGATAAGGACAACTGTGGAAAGAGAGACTTGGTTTTCACACATAAATTTCAATAAAGCTGCTATATATCCACACATCACCAGTCAACCATGTTAAGTTAAAATGGATACTCATATATGACAAAAGTAATTTTCTACTTGTAATATGCAAATTATTTCCAAGTGGTTTAATACACACAATTAAGAAAAACTGGCCTGCTGAAGCTAAAATTTAAATGGCAAATTAACTCCACTAGAAAATTTCTCATGGTCTGAGAATAAAAATAAATGTGAGAACCACTTCTAATATTATTTGGGTACTTCGCTTGTATGTAGTAATTTGAGTTGAGGGCACAGTTCTGACAGGCATTCTATGCTTATGATAAACTAACAGCTCAAAGAAGATATTGAATATATTTAGCTCATGAATAGTTTTGCTTCTGAAAGGAAGAGTAACTTTTACATCAGCACAATCCATCATAGCAGACTGAAACCTGTGATCTATGTGAGTATTAGCATTCTAGCTCATCTTTTCCTGCATCTCCTTCACAAGACGTTTAATTGTGGTTTCAACCTCTGTCAGGAAAAAGTCACAAGCACAAAATAAAATAAAGTAAGAAGCAAGATTTTTTTTTTTCAAATTATTAAAGAAACAAATTCTAGGATATCTTTTATATTATCTACACATTTTCTTGTCAGTCTAGTGAAAGAGCTGGAGAAGGTAGACTGCTATGGATAAGAATCCATTTCATACAGTTTTGGAGCTCTTAAAACAAAAACTGAAATTCTTTCTTTTCCTGATTACATTCCAAATACATTTGGAATATTTATTAACTATTGATTAAGTGTGATAAAGCAATGATTTTAAAAATTTAAAGCAGTAAGGAAGACATAAGAGAAAAGGTATTTCACCCCACACACACTGACCTAAGGTATTACAAAGAATGGAAAGCATGGGATCTTGCTACTTCAATTGAATTCATTAATTCAATAAGAATGTTAGTATCAAGTACAATCTAGTCGTTAAAGTTATCCTTTTCTCTACTGTCCACATTAACGTTTCAATAGGATTCAAACACAAACTTTGATGCTCTCTTGTGGATTTGGATGGAGGGCCTAACTGCAGCAATCCTAGCTCCCTTCCCCCAGCCCTTATGGCCAGCTGTGACAGACAGCCTATGTATGACTGCTGTAATAGATGGTACACTGGTGTGATATATAGCCTATAGAAGTACTATGTCAGAGTATTATCACTTTGTCAGCCTCCCACTACTCCCCCTTGTCATAAAGTGCACAATGTGGGAAGATGAATGTGGAATCCTAGTGCCTAACCACAGCTGGAATCTCTGGTATTTCGTACTGCCCAGGAAAATGAATTATAAAACATCAGAAATAATAAGGTAGTTGCTAAAGATGTTGTAAATTCCTTAGTTTACAAAGGCAAGCCCCTGACGAAATTAAGACTTAATCTGTTCCAAGGAGACAAAGTAGTGATGAATTAGAGCCCATGACATCTCTCCAGAAAACTCACAGTACTCCAGAGTAGTGCCATAAAACCAATGAAACATCGGATCACCTAAGAAAAAGAAACATTTCTACAGTCCTTCTGAGTCTCAAGTCAGAACAGCTCTCACAAAATTAACCAGTCATATAAATCTAGATTTTTAAAGAAAGTCTTAAATTATTGTCTCTTATTATACCAATGGCCTTGAGAAAAACATAGTTATTCCAAAATAAAGCCAATACTAATGCCCAAACAAGAACATGTCCTGGACAACTTGTACCTAAGAAAAATCACCTGCTCCCAAAGCACAGCATGATGCTGTCAAGTGACTTTCATAACATTTGTCCCCAACTGTCTTCCAGATGCTCTCAAAGAGACCTCCTAGAAAAAATGGCTTTTTCAATAGTCTTTGAAAAGGAGAACTAAAGTCAGGAAAGGACAGGATAGATCCTATGACCTACACATAAGCAGCAAATTATTTTAATATGTTATCTTAGACACATTAAATCAAAAGGATGGCCTGATAGGTTTTTAGAAAGTGGACATTCTAATGAAGTACAAATCTGTTAAACCAACTTTCTTCGGTGTAGCTTTTTTGAACTTAGTGCTGATATATAAATTGTTAAATGTAACTACAACAGAAATTTCCCTCAGAATTAAGCCTCCCAATCTCAGTGTTAGACATGAAATAGTTCATACAACATAGAAAGCCACATCCGCAACCCAGAATTACTTTTTTCAGTTCCCATAATAACACAGATTTACATTTCACTTAGACGGAGTTATTAAAAGGAAACATCCGTGACTTGAATTTAACTTTATGCCAACAGCCTTTACTACAAGAGTTATTTTCTTTTATAATTATACCTTGTTCTTTATATTCCTTTTGGTTGTTTAAGAGAGCTCTAGAAGTTCTCTCACCATGTGGGATATAAGACTGTCCCCATGCCCTCTGGTCTCTTTTCAGATGCCTCTTCGCTACTCTTGCAACACAGCTTCACTGGTCCCGTTACAAAACGCAGCATAAGCACGTCAGTGCCAGCACCGAGCGCTCCCAGGCGCGGGAGCGGTACTTCTGCGTGTGTTAAAAGGGCGCAGCTACAACCCTGCTCCTGTAGCGCGCACAAATTGACCTGACAAACGAGATTTTTTTTTCTTAAAATTGCAATTATTTGCTTTCGCAAAGCACCCTGACAGCTTCAGTCCGGGACCAAAGGCTCGCTCACGGAGTGCCCGGCAAACCCTCTCTGACGGCTTTTTTGCTTTTTATAGCCATGGCTTCACGTCATGCCTTTTTGCTTTGCCTCCCGCCCAAGAGTGTATCCACAGCCAAGCAGCCGCTCTAAGAGTGCTAAACTCTGCGTGACACCTACAAGAACCCCGAGAAAACTGTTTTCCCAGCCGCCCACCCGGCCCCTTCGCAACTCCACGACGGGAACAGCCCTCAGCGGCTGTCAGAACACGGCAACTCCCAGCCGGTCACAGCCGCGCCGGGGCAGACGGGGAGGGGACAGCGCGGGCAAGGTCCCGCTGTGACTGAGCCCAGCGGAGGGGAGAGGGCAAAGCGGAGGGCGCAGGTGAGAGCCCGGCTCGGGAGCCGCCCGCAACTCCCCGCCCGATCCCCGCACCTCCCTGCGGCGGCTCCGCGCCCCACCGCGGTCCCGGGGAGGGCAGACGCTC
>VZTN01003447.1:1689-48316 GCA_013400515.1 Erpornis zantholeuca | reverse complement strand
CGGGCGGCGGCCAGCCGGCACCGCGCCCGCTCCCACGGCCAGGGAGCTGCTGGCGCCCGTGCCCCGCCACGGGGGTGTGAGACCGGCGGAGAGACGGGAGAAGGAAAGAAGAGAAAAAGACAAGAAAGGGGGGAAATAAGACACAGACACAGACACACACACACACACACAAAAAGGAATAATAAAGGAAAGAAGAATAAACATGGGCTAAGGAGAAGGAAAGGGTGTCAAAAGGGGTTATTTCCAAACGGACTTTTGCGGGTTGTTTCTACCCCCCACAAACCTATTACTGCGGCGGACCCCTGGGACCAGCCGAGATTAATTGCTCTGTGTTATGAAGAAAATGATAGATGACATTAATCAGGGAAGTTGTAAGTCACCCACGTTTGTAGATGGAATTCGGAGATTAGCTGGGACAGATGGCAGGCAAACACTGCGCTCTCCAGGTCTGGCGTAAATCATCAACGTCTGGAATTATTAAACAGCCAATGACAGAACCTCATACATTTCCCTGAAGAGAAGTGTATCTTAGAAAGATGAATATTCACTTCATATCATGGAAAGCTTTTCCAATCAAAGTTACGTTTCTCTTTCTAAATAATGGAAGTGTTTTGTTTTCCTTCCTGGATGTCTGAAACGGCAAGCCAGGGAAAGAAACTAGACTTTTCACACTTCTCATCCTTCCGGACATGGATAAGAAGCAAAGCCAGGCAAACGAGTACCCAAATCACTGCTTTAATACCCTTAAGCAGAAAAAGTCGTAAGTTAATAGGCTTGTCCTGTTTTCTCCAGTAGATTTATCTTTATTTGCAGTAACTACTGCAGCAAAATATTTTTTAAGTTTTAATTCTCTTCATACACATTGAGGAAAGGAGTGAATCAACGCAGCTTTTATTCATAACTCCTAAAAGAATATTTGACATTCTGAGGAACCTAAATAATCCAAGTGAAGAGGAGAACTTTTTTCATTTGTCTCTCCTAATTTTTTTTTTTCACATAGCAAAAATGAGTTATGGTATGATCCACTTCAGTAAATCTTTCATGGTATCATATTGATTGATATGTCAAATGCTTGTGTAAATATAAGCTTAGCCACAATACCTATGACTGAGTAACTGCAAGCTTTATTGCATGTCCTGCAATAATGTGATCAATCTACAGCAATATTCAGAATTTTACAGAAACCTGCCCTATAAATCCAATAATAGCATCTGTTCTATCACATTAGCTCTAAAAATAGCTATTTTAAAAATATTCAAATCTTAACTCTATATGTAAACTACATGTTCACCAGGATTACCAGTTTAATTTCCATTATTAAAACCTTCTTTTGGGAAAAATTACTGTGGTTTTTGTTAGATCTAGGAAAATCAATGTACAAAATCAAAAGTGCCTTCTTTTTAAAAATTTGGATTTTTTGAACACTCTACCTTGAATAACCTTTAAAATTCTTCAGCATGTGATTTAGAAACAGTCTTGCACACAAGTATTCTTTCTTAACTTTGTTTCAAACTCTAGGGGAAAATCAGCTTTAGATTGTTTAATTTTTAAATCATAAGGACAAAGCTAACACTTCAAGTGGAGAACCACATCATTGTTATGACTTAGAAATATTACTTTCTGCAACCAGCAATATAATTAAAAAATATAATTTAGGTTGATGATGATCTAGTTCAACTCCCTCCTCAAGGCAGCACAACTTTAAAGCTAGATCAGCTTCTTTAGCACCTTGTCCAGCCTAGTTTCAAAAATCCCCAAGAATGAGATTCCAATTTTTCTGGGTAAATTGTTCAGTTTTGACTATTGCTTATTGCAGAGAATGTTTTCGTTTTTCCTAATAAGATTTGCTGCAGCTGGGATCTGTTGCCTCTCATCCTTTCTCTGGGCACCTGAGAACAGTGTGCTTCTGTGTGCCCTGTAAGTGCTCCCTCAGCAGTTGAAGATGGCAATTACATCCCCCATCTTTAGCCTTCTTTTCCTCAGACCTCTCAGAAATATTACTAACTGTTCACAAATTCACTACTCTTTCCCTATTCTTTTTTTAATAAACTGCACCAAATTTAATATTATAAAGCAATACTCTTATTTTTGGGATTCTTTTTTCCCTTATCTCTCAGAGTATTAAAAATGGATAGCCAAAATGAGTCATGCTTCTTCTAAACGGGGTACTCGTGACAAATCCTACAAATATCAGCATGGTCAAAGTAAAACTTCATCCTAAGTTCCCGAGTCTATTTAAAAGAGCAATGATGTAGGTCAAAATATTTCTATCCCATTTGGCCATACAAGTCAGCCATATGGTAACTTTAAGGGTATCAGCAGCACATACAGAGCAAAATGAGTTTCCCAAGCCTTACCTAAAGAAATGTTTTATACCAAATATTAGACTTTCTCTGACCATAATGACTTTTGCCTGAGATACAGTTTCTTAGCTATATTTGAAAACTAATGACATTTTTATGCATGTGGCCTATGCACAGCCACAGGGGCTCATTCTGAGATAGGCCATGAATTGAAGCTGTTAGACGCAGTAGCACAAAGAGAGGCTGAGAAATGGAACAATTGGCGAGAAGGGTTGAAAGCATAGGTTGAAACTCTTTTCCCTTTTGTTCACACAAGCTATGGTTTGTCTTCCATCTCAGCAAAACAGAAAACTACCATCGTTCCTACCCATTGTATTAATTTTAAACTCTTTGACATGTTTACCAGCATGCTCCTTAATACTGTTTGTATTTTAACTTATTTCTATTTTTTCATTGCATATATAGTGTTCTCTTTCTCTCTATATACACATATATATATTATAAAAAGTACCTAAGAGGTAAATAATCTTAAGCATCTTAAGCATCTCGTCTGTCTGTTAACAGACATCCTTGTTTGAAAGAATTCTCATTTTACACTAGGAACAAGCACTCAGCTATACCTGAAATGTAATATTCCATTAGAATGCAGAATCACCATCACACTCTAATCAAATATATCAGCCTTGCAAGGTGTGCTTGTAATTTGTTTTTTCTGTTTTTTTTCAGACCCTTTAGAGCAAATCAAGGATGAGAACTGAAAAGAAATCGGCTGAAGTGGTCTGTGAGACTTTAAAGAAATATCTTCTTAAATCTGTTAGGAACTTCTGACACCTTTCAAAGGTTTTGTAATAATGCAAGAAATAAATGGGGAAAAATCATCCCTAAGAGACTTCACAAAAGAAAATACATGTTCATAGTCAAGGAGCTAAACCATCCAACAAATTGAAGTGGAATAAGGAAACTCTTGCCTCTATTCAGCAAAGCTGTGATAAATTGACTGAGTTGTTACTATTTTACATATCCTATGCCTTATGTAACATTAATTAATTACTTCAGTGGGCAGAAGTCTACCCAAGAAATCAGCAGCACAACAGACCCTAACTGGCATTCCTGTTCGGTCTAGAAAGCTTTAATTTTCTAGCTCCATGTGGACACAGACAACACACACAACTACACCCCTTACTACAGGGAAGTATTTAAGGCAAAACAATGGTGAAGCACAGACAGGTTTACATTGTCCATGCCTAACTTGCAGCTCAGCACTTACCTGCTCTTTCCCAAATCATTGTCTTCTACCTTTATTTCAAAATCGAACTTAAGTTGTTACTTAATAAATGTATTTTTCCCTCCTCTATGTGAAACATTATCCCCAATATAAAATCAAATATCTGGTAATTTCTTTTTTTAGCCATAGACTGTTCCTTACAAGCATAAGCAATAGGGCAGTTTGAAGGCATTCTCTTGGTATTTTGGCCACATGTCCTCAAACAGAAGAAGCATGAAAGAATGCTTATTTTTCCATCTATTTATGGATGCCTCTGGTTTTGCCTCAGAAACAAAAATGTCTTTTTTCATATCTGAAATATACAAATTGGGAGACCTTCCATCTCTTAGTTTTCCTAACAAATTCTCATCTTTTAAAAGGCTTCTGCTGGGGAGTTTTCCCTGGACATCGGTTGAATGGTTAGCAGTGCATTTGATCTACTAGAGGTAATTATAAAAAATATACTTGAATGAAAACAGGTGTTGGACATTTCTGTTGAAATCCATTTTTCTGTGTATTCCCTAAAAACTGACTACTTGAAAGTACTGGAATATAAATTGTTCATGGAGGAAAGTCCTGCCATGCCATAAAGTCTTGCCTTGGGAGAACTGATGTTTGAATCTGTCATTAAGAAAGCTATCATGGTATTTTTTATCCACCGCTAGCTCTAATGACGATCAGAGCAATAAATATTTCCAGATGTCAAGAGTAAGAAATATGGAAAGCTGTGTAGGGACAGGAGGGAAGACTGGAACACCTGGCAGGAACAGGGGAAAGAAGGTCCTGGAATTATATTGCCAGGCGATATGAAAGGGCAGAACAGCGGTGGGGTGCACAAAGGGGCTGCGGGGAGCTGCGAGCGGTGTTTATGTAACTGTAGGAAGAAAATGTTTCAGAACAGAACTAGATAATATTTAATTTTTCTAATCCCCATGGGGATTTACCTTCTGAGGTAAATTTATTTTTGCCTAAGGCCTGCAAGCCTAGCTGCTAAAAGCTTTATGCAACAAGCAGTGAAAATTTTATTCAGATCAATGAGGTTAATAGAACCATTCCAACACTCACACTTTAAGAAATTGAAAGAGAAAATAAAGTTAGGAGCATCCATTTCAATTTGTATCTGTGATCCCCTGTGCTTGCCAAATGAGCACATTTGGACTCTTATTATCATACTGTCTCTCCCAGCAATGTATTTTGAGTGCATTCCTATGAACAGGACAGGATGCTGCTGCAGGAGACTTGTATGAATGTCATCTGTCAGCCATGAGATGGGACAGCTCAAATTCTACCCTACTCCTACTATTAGAGAAATGTTATTCTTTTAATGAAGATTTCAATGTATTTTTTTCAAAGGGATATATATCTCTGATCATCTGTATTCCTCAAGGGGAAGAAAATAGATTGTTTCCTCCCAAGTTAATGTCAGTATTTTAACTCACCTCTTCCTTGCTTTATGCTGAAGGTACAAGAAATGTAAGGAGAACATTCTTCTCCTGGATTCATGCTCCTGGAACACACTCTGCACTGGACTTCATGCTCGGCTTTTACAATTACTTACCTGAAAAGTTGAAGCTCTATCATTCACTACACATTCAATATATACCAACAAAAGCATGCCAGCTATAGCATTATAAAACCTGACAAGAACCTTTATCACACAACTTTATTACACTTGTAATACCTATATAAAAAACAGCTGTATATTACTTTTATTTAATTATAATGAACCTTCTTAATATTAGTTAACTACTAAATAGAGAAATATTTTTTGCCAATTTCGTGTTTATACTGGCATTAAACTGACAAAGGATAATTTACTGAAACATTCTTTTTTCTTTGCTCGTTTTTATTTCAGTATAGTTTGGAGACTAGAGAAGCTCCAGGGAGCTGGCAATTTGAAAAATAAAGGTCAGTTTCTGTTAACGAAAGCAGAATATACATAGAAGGAAGACATTTACATGAAAAGCTGGCCCACTGTGAACTAATTGCTCATTACTCTCATCATCCCTTAGGAAAGATGTGGATAATCCTATTTCAAGACATATAGCATAACTGATATTTTGACAGAATGAACAACGCTTGAATCGACTACAAAGGGCCACATATCAAAGGCAGAAAGGACACAATCCATAGCTAAATCAGGAACTGCAAAAATCCAGTCTTCTTGGAGTAGGCTGGGTAAAATTTTCCCAGATTTGCCTGTAGTGAGCTAAAAATGTATCCCCAACAGCATCCTTAACTGTCCCGGAAAAAAATCACTAGTTTATCAATAGGAAGAAATGTAACATCACTCACTGAGTTGTTCCAATTACTACTTTTCTTTCAAGGGAATCATTATGGCTATTTGAAGTAAGATCATGCTTTTTGGCCCCTGGACTAGATGTGGTAAGAAAAGATGATGTAGGCTTTCATTTATTTCAACTTTTAGCCATGAAGCTGAACTGATTTGTTTCAAGTGAAGCAAATATCTGATGCCTATGCAGATGCTGTATAAGTAGCATGCTTTACATAAAAAATTTATTGCATCTGCTCTGCCTACCTGAGTGTTTCTGAGGTCTTTTCATTCACTAAAAGCAGGTACCAAGTCATCCTATCACTAAGATGTGTGAACTGATCATGACTGCTAGAAGTGGTCATTTTTTTCAAGGCACTACAATATAAACAACATAATTTTCAATTTTAAGCTTCATATGTCCTCTCCGGTGTTGGGTTGCTCAAGAATGGCCAAATGCAGGCCACACCCCACTGTAATTTTGGCCCAGAAAAATGGCTCATTATTCCAAGGGACACAATCAAGAGATGGTGTATCTGCCAAATAGGAATTATTTTCCACAGCAAGTTTTTCCATTTGCCCTTTAATATCAATTTTACTGTGATAATACTTTTTTTTTTTTACAAAAAATGACAATTTTCTAGCAGACTGTAATATTGGGTATCATATACAAATACTAATTTTGTCATTTTTCAATAGAGGATTATTCCAATACCTCAGAAAATATGTCACGTTGTCCAAGCCAACTTGATCAGTGATACAGCATAAATTGTCATGGTGTAGAATGGTTCATAAAGGATTATTTTAAAAATATGGATGTGGAGTATTTAGCACATTTTTTAGACTATGTAGAATATAAAAACAGTTTTTACAGTAGTCTTCAAAAACATTTTACTGTCATACAGAATGCTGTCATGCTTTAAACTAGTATCACAGAGGCATTACCAGATGAAAATAAATCATAATAAAAACTGCCCAGTAGAAATGGTTGCAGAGCTATGTTTGTATCTTCTAAAATCCCTTGGGGAAATAATAACTGTGCATGTCTATTCATATGACTGGGTCTTCTGAAACCTAAGGGAATTCTTCTTTCCTGACTATAGAAATAATTGGGGGTTGGTGGTGGGGGTTTTGGGATTTTTTTGAGGTTTTTTTTTCAGATTTTATTCAAATCAGAGTTAGGTTGGTTTGTTTTTAAATGAGTAAGGTCACAGCACATAATGAAAGGATAGGTATAGCCAAGAGAAAAGGCAGGAATAACTCATCTGCCTTATCCCACACAAAATTGTGTTCACAAGCACTACAATTGAAATCAGTAGCATTATCTAAAATGGAGTAAAAATTTACAAAAGGGATTTATAAAACATAAGTAAATAATATACAGCCTCTCATCCTTAAGGTTCAAAGCCAAGTTTCCTGTTGATTTGATGAGGATATTATTTCTTTGCTGCCATGTCTGATATGCCCTGAGATTGGCTCTGTTGGTCAGAGCAAGGTGCTAATGACACCAAGGTTGTGGGGTCAGTCCCCATATGGGTCACTCACTAAAGAGCTAGACTCAGTGATCCTTGTGGGTCCTTTCTGACTCAGAATATTCTGTGATCCTTTTGTTTGCTCCACCAGTTCTAGACCAAAATCTGGCTATATGCTCACCTGTCATCCCAGTCTTGGTTCCAGTCACTTCATTCAGCTCATGTAAATATATTTGCATATTTGAAAGACAGAAATATGGGCTAATAAGCCACACAGATGTTTATAACCCAACTAATAAGAGAAATTCAATTTCTGGCCTATAAACTCTGAATTGAGAAATCTAATTATTGTACAATGTAAGGCTCTTGAATTTATAACTAGGGTTTGGGATTTTTTGTAGTTTGTATTTTCTAGACAATTAAAAAATAAAGCCAAAACCTGAACTCAAAAGGTTGCAAGACTCCTAGGTTGGATGGGACCTGGGACAAGCCTTGCTTTCTCCCCAGCTTCTAACCTTCCAGAAACTGATCAGTAATCACTCACACAGGAAAACTGAGGGAAGGAGTGGAAAGGGGAAGGGAGGGAGGGGTGGAAGAATGAGGGACAGGAAGCAGAATCAAAGCAGAAAATTGTTTCAGTACCTGAGTGCTTCTGGAATTTAGGACTTTGGCTTTTATTTGTCTTCCACTGGACACACACCACCTACTGACAGGACTGATAAACACATTCAGATGCACATGAAGGTACACAGGCTCTGAGGTACACAAAACATTATGTAATTATTTCTTCTAATATTTTTTATAAAATGAAAGCACTATTGGCCATTATATATTCTAAATAAAATAACTTAAAACTTTTATTCAATATGGTTTAAAAATTATAGGCATGGTATTGGCTAGAAAGTAACAATATTCAACTCTATATGTTGTTTTTTTCTTACTTTTCCCTTCCTAGATTTACCTCGGAGCTTAGGAAGTTGTTTATGAATGTAGATAAAACTCACATCAACCACAAAGCAGACAAAATCCACAAGGGACAGGAAGAAAGAAACATTAAATGAGATCTCTGTAATCCTGTCTCCTACCCCATAAAGTATGGTTCATTATATTTTAGGTTGAATGTATTTTTAAAAGCCTCCAGGGCTATTGTTTTATCACCCTAGAGTAATTGTCCTAACACAATATGGAGAGAAGGCAAAAGAACACCTCAGGAATCAAGTTTAAGTCCTATTTTAAGAAAGCACTTAAAATGGCTGACTGAAAGACTTTGAAAAGCCATACGTAGACCCTTCTGAAAATTAGAAAATTATTGCGATCTGTCTGGGCAATGGTTTGAATTTCCAGAGAACTATCTGGCCTGATCAAAAGCTGTTGTTCCCCACCCCCTTCCCTATTCTGTAGCTGCACAGCCAAGAGCGTGCTTCACAAAGCCCCTAGTGGCACTAATGATGCTATCGCTCCTTTTTGCAGAGCTGTCATTTCTCCTAATTATCATTTATATTGAGTTCTGCTGCTTTCTGATATTAACATTACCACATATATACCTTAATTGTTAGGCAACACTACACGGTGCTTATTCATAAGAGAATTTCATCCCCCTTGACTTCTCTGAAGCCTTGAAATGTTGATGATGTCTTTTAAGATGGTCTCTGCTTAATCTCATTACCAGGGGAAGAGCTAGCTCTCCATAAAACCTTTCATTTTATACACACAATTGTCCTTTTTTTGAGAAAAATGGATAATCGAGCATCTAATTAGTGAATACCTGCTTGCATACAATTAACCACTTCGCAAGATTAACCAGTTTGCAAAATGGAAGTCCCTTTCATAGGTGACTTCCTTTGATCTCTAAGGTTTCAAATTACTCTCCTTTTCCAGAAAATATGTAGGAAGGGAATTATGCTGGTTTTGGTTGGGGTAGAGATAATTTTCTTCAGAATATCTAGTATGGGGCTGTATTTTGGATTTGTGTTGCAAAGTGTTGGTAACTCAGGGGTGGGTTCTGTTATTGCTGAGCAGTGCTTATACACTGAGCACTTTTCTGCTCCTCACCCCACCAGCAAGGATCCTGGGAGTGCACAAGAAGTTGGGAGGGGGCACAGCTGGGACAGCTGACCCCAACTGACCCAAGGGATATTCCACATATGGCATCATGGTCAGCATATAGTCTGAGGGAAGGAGAAGGAAGTGGGGAATGATTTTAGTGATGGCATTCGTCGTGGCAATGTTATTATGTGTGATGGAGATGGACATCAGCAAAATCTTCCTCTTAAAAAAAACCAAACAAAAAAACCCCCAAAAAAGACAAAAAACAAACAAACAAACAAACAAAAAAAACAACCAAAAAAGCCCCAAAACCAACCAAACAAAAACCTCCTCCAAGACAAAACAAATAAACAAACAGAAACAGAGAAAAAAAATGGAACCTGGTATGATACAGTTGTTTTGCCTTTCTAATAGAGAGGTTTAATTGCAAATAGAAAACCTCTTTGAAGAACTTCTCTGAGATTCTAGAGGTGTCAAAAAATCTTTCTACTGTAGGTTCTCTTAAGCCTTTGTAAAGACTGGATTCCTTGTATCATTGTAATGATTTTATTACTTTCCCCTCCCAGAAGAAGTGGGAAGCATCTATTATATTTCATCATTTTAAAAGTATAATGAACACAGTGTGCATGTCTCTGGAACAAATTGTTGTTTAAAGTAATTTTTTTTTTGGTGAAGATGGGTGAGGGGACAGATGCTCTGTTAATTTGCATCAAACAGAAGTAGAGTTTCCCATAATTTTAGGGAGTACTATTGATGGCAAGCTGATTTTTTGCCTTTTCTTTTATACCCCTCCTATATACCCTTTTATATAATTTTTATGTATTCTTAGTGCTTTTAGCCTACATACTTATAACTTTCCAAGTCTGATAACTCAGCTCAGACCCACGGCACTGTTAAACCAGGAGACCAAGCAGTCTGGAAGCCCCAGACACCAAGGTTCACTCCAGAACATGTTTTTGTAAACTAAGATAGGCCCATCCAGGAGAAGATTCCTCAAAATGAGAGATCCATTCAAGTGTCTCATTGGGGAATCTTGGATAGAGATGTTAATTTGCAAGACCTATAATTGTGTGCATTTAGGTGTACATCTCGAGACATTCTACCTGAACAAAGTGCTGCACCTAAAAATCCTTAAATAAATACTGAAATAAAAAACCTTTTTCCCCCATAAACCATGTTTTGGTTTTTAATTTTAAAACCAGGAAAAGGCAACACTATGATTCACTTATTTACTAGTACAAACCTGATCAATTCTAATTCTGTGTTCTACAGAGATGAATTTGCTGATTACATTTCATTCACCTGTGAAAGACTAAGAAAAATAATTCAGCTGATAACATTACATATTGAGGAACCTTCTGAGTTTCTAGAACTACCTTTTTTTAGTGAAGCTTAATTCTGCCTTTATTTTCTGATTTGCAGGACTGCAACTTGCCTGAAGCAATTCCCCAAACAGCTCTCCTTCAACAATGCTACTCAAAATAACAGCTTTTAAAATACATTATTTGAAGACATACTTTAATTTAGTTCTATGTGGTGTGTTTGCTTAAAAAATAAATTAGAAGAACATCTGCAAGCAAAGCACTACTAGGTTCCTAGCACAATGGGCTATTCTGTCCCTTAAAAACAGTGGGATACCATTGTACTTAAGAAACAGCCTTTAGGGGGATATAAACAATTGAAAGTGCCAAGCAGTCATTTCCACTAGAAAGTCACACTTCAGCCACAAGCAAACATATTTTGCATTAAGACATCCTGTACTGCATCTGCTGAGAACCAATAATTAAACTAGGAGCTTTAGTATATCAAAGATGCTGCTATTTATGCCCTCCGTTCATATATACCTGTTAACAAAAGCCTTTTTGTGGCTTAGCAATCAGTTTCAGTTAGTTCATCCTCTGTTTCTATTGCCAGCCTTGGTCACTTAATTTTTGCATAGAATTTTTAAGTCCTGGAATCTTAATGGTGACCACATAATGGACAGTATGCCAGTGCACCAGCTTTCATCTGGCTTTCTAAATCTTACCTCCAGCTGCTATTCAGCTCAACCATTTCGTAGTTACATAAAACTATAATTTACCTGACAAACTGCAAGCAGATAATTGTTGCTAGTGTAAAACTTTGAAAGCCCATTAATTTACAAGAAAAAAAAATGGGGGTTCTGATATAACATTTCAATGACCCAAACAAAAGTATAAAAATCCAGTTCACCAGTCTTGAGAATCTCACTGACTGCCCCTGGAGTTTGTAGTCATTGCCTCTAATTGCTCAGAAAAGAGTTATGTGTTATTTCCATATTGGGGTTCTGATAATTCCATCCCACTCTGCTGCTTTAACCAGAAATAAGGTTTAGTTGTTAAAAAATGAAAAAAGATGCTGAGGATAGGCTCTTTTCTAAAACCAGTCCAAAACCCCCTTGTTAAAACATTGAAATCTATACATTAGTTACAGTGCAAAGGACAGTACTCCACTCAAGGTATGAAGTTGCCAGGACATGGCTACTAAGGGCCTTAAATTATTTTTTGAAGTATTCACATTTACTTTTTCTGCAGGAAAAAAACCTAGCAGTTTTCTGAACAGTCCTCCCCTCTTGCTTCCCACGACGTGGGGAGAATATGTCCTTATCTGCACTGTTATGGGCATTACATCATGCAATACACTGCTCAAAAGATTATTTAGAACCTTTAATCTCTGGAAGTCAGGAAAAGTCAGTACTAGGTGGTCTTCTTGGAATCCTAGCCCTGCTGTGAGACAACATTTAAATCATTAATAACCATGCCTTCAATTCCCCTACAACTGGTTCTTCCTTTTCAAGTCAAAGCTGTGTTAAAAACATTGTAGACATGTGTTGCTGCCATTGGTATTCCTACAATGGATAATGCAGGTTATTCTGAGACAGTAGTGGTAAACCAGAAAAAATAAAGATTATTATCCTTATTGTGAAACATTGCCTATGCTAGATCACCTTTCCTTCCAGTGTCAGCTGTAGCCTTCTAGACCCCTGAGAGTAACAACAGCAAAATTAAATGTGGTTTAAATAAACCACAGAAAATTTATCCTCTCATGGTAACACTATGATTAAAGTACGTAATTGAATTATAGAGGCTTAGATAGCATGAAATGAAAGCAGAAATACATCAAGAATCACTGTTTCATGCAGAAAAAAAATCATAAAAGTGTGTAATGGTACACAGGGTAATATTTATCTGGGAATAGATGACAGAGGACTTTATGAGACAGAACTATAAGGCATGAAGGATATAAAGTTCAATAAAAAAAGAATAAACTCAGCAAGGCTTATAAAGAATAGAAATACAAATATTAACCCCCAAATAACTGACACACCTACCATTTTTTATTTCAAAAATAAAGACTTTAATCTTAAATGTTGCAAACATCTAAGATGACTCAAAAAAATAAAAAGCCTGATATTTAAATTTCTTTTGAATATTACAATTAAATGTAATTTCTCATCTCCAAAGCTGAACATATTATCTGCACAATCTACGTCATCTTTCAATTCATCTTTTCAGAACACATTAACAGCTTTAATAAAGGAAAACACATTACAATAGATCTTACTTTTCTTTAAAAGAAACTCACCTAGTGATAACAGTTAAGACTATCTCCTTGCTTAAATTTCCATCTATAGAGGTATACATAATTACCAAATAATGTCAAAAGAAAGCACCATCTCCATCTGTGGGCTATTGTATCTAACTGCATCTCCAAACCATCCCAAACCCTTGAACCTTCTGCCAATTCTGAGAGATGGGCTACCTGTCAAGAAGTTACAACACCTAAAACTGGTCAAGATGAAAGCAGGTCAAATCCTGTTAACAGTGTTGCTTAAATATGTGATTTTCCAAGGGTGATTGTCAAAATGGCAAAATTTGAATGCATAATTTATGTTTATAACAATTTGTATCATTGAGGTCAGTTGGCATACTGTTTTGTAAAATATTAAAGGTCTTTTTGATTTATGCCTAACAGTCTAAATCTTTGAGATGGAAAATGTTGTCCTTGTTACCACATACCTTTAATATCTCTAAAAGATGCATCATTTATTTTTAGTCAAGATATTCTGCAATTATATTTTCTTCTTGTTGTTTTTCTTTTTGAACTACACTAAAAGATGCACATAGTCTGTTCAAGACTAGTTTTCATTTTCTTGAATGGTCTTTGTAATCTGAAAACTGGGCTTTGACTGTAGCTTTGAAAGGCATTTAATTGGAAGGTAGGTCATTACATAGCACACATGCCTAGACAGGAAGGTGGCACTCGTTTATCCTTAAATGAGTCAGGACCATTAGTTAGACTGCTGTTTACTATGCAGTCAAGGCATAAAGAATTGAGTCACACAGAAATAAACTTCCATCTTTTTGTAACCCCAGCAACAAGAAGTAACGGTGTCTCATTTCATCAACAACTCATTCCCTCACTTACCTATATTAAATTATATATTCATTCATGTTACCCACTCTGCAACAGTCTTATATTAAATTATCTCCATATTTCTATTTATGTGGATCATTTTATGGTTGTAACACTTCTATCTCTTAAGAGATGGGATAAGCAAATCCCATGTTACAGGCTGTGAAGGAATTGCCATAGGGAGTGCCCCCCATCACTTTGGTCAGCATCACACAGTGAGGTAGGTACATTCATCTCTCTGCACCTCATCTGCCATTAGCCACAGCAGGTGACAAGATACATCATTTAGTTGGCATTTAAGCACTTGAGATGCAGGATAATGTCCCATTAGAACATGCTTTTGCCATGACTCCTGGGGGAACCAAAGGCTAGGGGAAAAAAAAAAAAACAAGAAAGTTAAAAAAAAATAAAAGGAAACATATTCTGTTTACCACTGTATGAAAAGAGAAATGCTGGACTCAACAAAACACATTTGTCTCTTCTCTGGCACTACATCCATATGAAGTGGTATGAACTGTGATGAAGAAAACCAAATGGACATTCTGTTTAAGCTCAAGTTATGTTAGCAGCACACAAGGATGAGTTCATACTTTACATCTCTTCCAAATGAATTTGAGTTCTTATTTAAATGAGTTCAGTGAACACTCAGCTAGAGGCAGAAAAAATAAATCCAGTCCTGATGCTCTCAGAATTGTGGTCACCCCAAAGTCAAGAAATCTTGTGACTACTTATTTTTCATAACCTCTTGACCACAACAACACAGTACTTTCTAATTCCTCTGTTTTACCCATATGCAGAGCAGCTCCTCACTGCCACCGGGAAGTACAACATTGCTTGCAATATATTCATGTTTGAATTACACTTAAGCGTCTGTCAAGGTACTTTTGTCTTTCCATGCTTGTGTCAACATATCAGCATGCTGACTTGGGTTAATAAAGTATTATTTTTAGTTTCTTCTGTTTCCTGGCTGTTTGGATTCCTAGTCAGACACTGTAGCTCCTTTGTGGCAATTGTGACTCTAGAAAAGACATATAGGTAGAGACTAGGGCCTGCTGCCAAAGCAGTACTGGGTTGACTAGAAAAGGAATGAAACTTTTCCAGAACTATGCAAATAGTCCATTGAGGAGAGTCTTGAAGCCCAGAAAATGTCTGCCCTTCAGCTTCTGTAACACAGGATTTCTCTTGCTTGAGAGCTGTCTGGAGAGGCAAACCCCCCAAACTGTCTTACTTTCAGAACCTATGAGCTGGACAATGCCCGTTTAAGCTCTGGGAAGGTCTTGGTTAATTCATAAGGTTACACAGCTCACCCATGGGTTTGATTTATGGTGTCAGGAGTTAACCTGACACTACTCAGATAATTTGCATCACTTGAATAATTTAGTTTGCTAAGACCAATCATTAAAACTCCTTCATTGTTTTGGGGGAGTTGGTGACCTTTCCTTTTCAACAGATTGTCATAAAACATGATGCCTGGAAGTGTGAACCCATCATTTGCCTCACTTCAAACCTGATGCCCTGGAAGTAAACTAAGTGTTTTGAAACTGCTGTGACTGATCACAAGGAATTGTAAAGAGATGTGGCAATGACTGAAAGAACTCAAGTTTTTATTATTATATAAATCAGCACCACTGTCTAAGCTACACTGGACTTTCCAACATCTACCAAAATCTTTAAGCTTTCTAGTGGAAAGGCCTAAGATTTGCTTCACATTTTAACACTGCATTTAGGCTCAGTAATTCAATCTCACTAGACTCATTCATTCAGTTGTTATTAATCATGATGAAGTAGTGCACTTAAATGACTCTTCCCACATAATTACCCTTACCATAACACTCTCCTGAAAAACAGGTTCTTACTCCAGCAGCTAGATCCAAACAGCAGCCTCCTGCCATTTGACAAAACCCAGAACAGACAACTGCTCTGCAAATTTACAGGAGTGATATAACTCTGCATACTTATCTGCAGTATTTACAGCAGCTCATTTGCAAAACAGGCCTGTAGTTGGACTTAAATCTAGAAATGCTGATTATAGTTCCATTATCTTCTTGTATATAACCACAGGAAAAAGCAAAGAAATACATTAGCCAGAAATGTATTATCTGTATCTTACTTATAAAAAGTAAGCAGGGCAAAGTTCCCCACAAAAAAAAAAACTGTACTGTTAATATTTTTATTACTGACACCAGTTTAACTTTTTTACTAACCTGCATATATTTTTGAGAAAAAATTCCTGTATCTCTGCCTAGTGACTACTGTTGTTTTCTCTTTGTCATATAGCAGACCACTGAGGAAGAGGATCCTCTCGAATTGACATTCCCTGTGGTAGGGGGATCCCCTCTGGAGAAGCTGAGGGATCCCACAGACACAGGATTGAGGAAGAGAACCCTGAGAGTGCTGAGCTACTTCTGCTCCTCTACCCTTCACCATTTCTCCACCACAGGAGCAGGACCACAAGCCAGGACATCACCTCTTGTGCCTAATTCCCCTGGTCCTGGCTTCCCACATCCTTCCAGCTGAGAAGCCCTGAGGCATGACTGCCTCTTGGCTTCCTCTCCCCACTCAGGGGAAGGAGTGTGCCCCAGCCTGCTCCTCGCTGTGGGTGCCAGTGTAGGAAGTCCCTTTAAAAGGAGTTCCCAGGAACTCCCTTCCTGTTGTAAGGAGCTGGGATCGCAGCTGTACTATTAAATTCAATGCTGTTGTGCTAGCAGGTCAAAAATGCAATGAAATCATCTAGGGCATTGTATTTGGCCAGGTCAAAAAGAAACGAGTGGCATAAATAGTGTCAAGAAATTAGCATGTTAATATTCTTTCTTATTAATAACCTAAAATGTTAACACAAATGAGGGTAGAAGTAATATAAAAAAAATTTAATATTTTGTGGTATCCTTTAAAACAGGGTCTCATCATCCTGGATATCCTGCTGGAAAGGAGAGCAGCAGAAAGGAGAGCTGGTTTATGGGTTTGAGACAGGTAATATTTAAGCAAAAACTTGTTAGGGACCAGAGGTTTTGATTATTTCATTTTGGATTTTGTGACTTTTTGATGCTTATTTATAAAATAAGTCATCCAAAGAGAATTTTTCTTTTTAAGATAAGCAACCAGTAATGAATTTGTTTCCCACGTGGCACTTTGCAATACCATTTTCTTTCTTAACTGTTCTCTTTTCCTTTTGTTCACTTACAACTCATTGCAGATGAAACTACATGCCTTTCTTTTGCAGTTTAAACCTTTGTTTGTGCACTAATGAATCTAACTAGGTGTCATAGCAGACTCTAATGAGCATCACTCGCTTTCATTTAACTCTGCAGCTTGCCATTACACACTTTAGAAGATCTGTTGGTTTATTCATAGCAATCACTAGATATTCTTTTTCATTAGATAGATACTAGTTTCCCCTGTTGTGCCTTTCATTATTAAGGAAACTATGAAATGTTAATACTAGCCTCAAAACCCAGGGCAAAAAAAATGCCCCCAATCCTATTTGAAATGCAATCGCTTGTATTGCAAATGATTCTACAGATCTGAGCACAAACAGCTTGAATTTTTCTTCATTTATTTATGAAAGAATGAAAGAAAGAAAAATCAAGAAGGTGGCTCGGTATGACCCACTTGTCAGATTTACCTTGTTAACTGAATTTCTTGTAGTTAATTTAAGCAGCAGGACTGCAATTATAAAAGCACCCATAAACAACTATTAAGAATTGTCATATTCCCACCCAGGTTCTTAGCTCAACTTTTAAACTCGGAAATGCTTACACTTTTCAGTTTAACTCTGAATCAGTTTTGAGAAGGTTTTGCCCTATGAACTTTCTTTGTAAGTGCTTGGCTCAGATAGAAAGAATATGGCAGAGTAGCCCACAGGAATCACATTTTTGACAAAATGTTAAATAGCTTCTACTAGACTTGACATAAAGCTTTTTTTTAAAAATGTATTAAAAACCATGAACTGTCTATGCAGCTCTAGGTTTAGTAGAATTGTTTAGCTCTGTTCTGATCAAACATATAATTGGTATTTAAATTGGTATCCTTCAGACAAAAAAAAGGCAAACAGACAATTTTCCAGAGTTTACAGAACAAGTGTCATTTTTCAGACTATTTTATCTCATATCTGCACCTGATTTAGGGTGCAGCCCCTAAATTAAGATAAATGAAGTCATTATTTGGATTTAAATTTCATTATTCTGTCACTTCACACTTCACACACTGGAGATGATTCATTTAATTTGCTTGACAGTCACATCATCCTTGTATATAATCTGCCACAGATATTTTATCCCAAAACATGTCCTAGAGCATTAATCGACTTCAACTGATTTATGTTACTTCCTAAATCCCGGCAATAAAATTTTGTCTAAACAGTATTTTTTGGTTCATTATAATGCTTTGGTTCTACTACATGGCCATGCTTTGAGTACTAAAAGGATCTTAAAAATACAGGAAACATTTATTTCTCTAAGATTAGTGAATCTAAAGGGTAATAATTGAGATTATCTCCAGTCCTGTTTAAAAATTCCTAAAATAAAGAATATAACAAATTCTTTTTTATGTCTCTGAGTAATATGAGATGCAATCTGTCATTTCCCTTCCAGCCATGCAGTCTTAATGGTTTAGACAACTACAGTTATTCCTGAAACTTCTTCCTTTTCTGTGCTTGCCTGGGTGAATATGAACATAAAGCGTACTGAGTATCAGAGCCCTTTAGACAACTTATTAAAATCATAATAAATAACCCATGCCTTCTTTTGATTGGAACACCACATAAGGATTCTGCTACAACAACATTAATTGCTTAAGGAGAAGGTGTAATTCCTGAAGAAGGTGTAATTCCTAGCAAAGCATCTGTTGAGATATATGGGATAAAAACATATGTTAAGTATGTTACCAGTTTTTCACAGTGGAAATGATCAACAGGAAAGGAAATACTTGTTGAAGGCTTCAGTTCACAACACTTTGAATATGAAATGCAAGAATTCGTCTCCATATCCACAAAACATTCAGAAATATATATTTTTTTAAATTTATTCACGATCTTCACCTGTGCATGCATGTGCACTGTATAACAACAGATAGGTGGAACTTTGTAGAGGACATTCCCCAGAAAATTCACACTCCATGCAGGTTTAAAAAGAAATCAGCTGGTTTCTCAGATAGGTTACAGATTTTAAAAAAATAATAAGAAAACCCTCTCTCCAACTTGAGTTGGACACAATATTTTTGTCTAATTTTTTTTATAACAGTATTTGATGTAAGATTGCCCTTCTTTCAGACCAGAGTTTAGTTCTTAAAAGTTCATAAGATTTCTCTTTTTGCATAAATAAAAATAATTTAGGTGAAAAAAGCCTCAAACCATAAAAGCACCTGCTAACATGAGGTTTGATTGGCCTTTTACCAACACTAGGCAAAGTCAAAGCTTCTCTTTACAGCCTCCCTTCCATTTTTTCTTCCTCTTTTTAAGTCAGATTTCCATTCTGTTCAAAAACTCTTAGCCTTTAAATTTAATATGTAATCAAAAATCCAATTTCAACTCAGACTAATACACACACAAAAAATGAATATATTTGTTACAGATGAGGGAGAAATAGGAAGGAAAATAGACTTCATTGATGAAGCCTTGGTTATTTATATAACCCTGCACAGACAATCTGTGATAAGACTCTGAGATCAAGCTGTGACACATCCAAGGCTGAACAACCTCACAAGTCTCTCAGTGGTTTTCTTTTTCTTTTACCTGTATAATATTTGAGAACTAGAAGGCAACTTGGCAATTTCTGTGGTTCCTTCTTATTTACCACCATAAAACAGGAACTTTTTTTGTTGATATAAAATTGCTGAGTGTCAGAAGAACCCATTATTTCACTGAGTTTTCTATTACCTCCATATTGCTTTCTCTGTATTTCCTTTTTTTCCCCCATAGTAGTAGTTACACCAATTAATTTTTTTTCCTGATACTATGGTTACAAGTTCAGACATTTTTTCATTTACACAAAAAAAAAATCCCCCAAAAGTTCCTTCCATATTGTCTGTGTATATATTTTGTTATCAAAGCTATATGCCAACAGGGTATTATAGATTCATGCAAATTGTTCTCAGGACAGTTTACCTTTACAGGGAGCAGGAGGATGATCACATCTTTACTGTGATCAGTTACAAAGTAAAACTAAAAAAATTATATAGAAGACAAAAGAACAAATAATAAAAGTAATTCTCATTGTGTCGCCTTGCTGAGAGCACAAGTGGTTTTTAAGAATTTGGCAGCATAATTTCAAATATTGAATAAAGCTGTAAATATTTAATAATTCTAACTATTCTAGAAATATAGAAATATAGAAATATATTAATTTCTAATTTAAATTAGCATGCAAATATATAAAGGGTTTTCTTTTTCCCAGCAACCTTTTTCACATGTTAATTACTACTTTGCCCTTGGGTTCCTTTTTCTTTGGAATTGCTGGAGTTTTGCATTTTAGTTTAAACAAGAATACAAACATTGAAGTATGTTATCCATCAAACTGCAGTGGGAACTTAAAGTTACAGACAGGTGGGACAAATATTCCTTATTATATGCAGAAAACAGCATTTTGCAAGAAAGTATTGTAGAAAATCTTCTGAATAACAAAGAATTCTGAATGTATTTTAAATAGATAATTTTATGATGTATTGCCTATTTCCTTTCACTATGCTTTTCTCCCCACCACACTTGCCTCCTCATCTATGTTGTGTTACTCTACTTCCCCTGCACTAAGAGGAGAAAAGATTAGTGGATCAATGAAGATTAGTGGAAATGCACTCTTAACAAACTAAGATAGTTGCGCTATAAACACTCTTATTTTAAAGAGATGATAAAATTTTGGTATCTCATAAATTGGGTGCAGAAGTCCAATTTACCTAGAAAACTGCCAAATTATTGCATGCCTAAATTGCTGCCATTAAAAGAAAGAACCCCTACAGACAGAATCACACAAGCACCAGCCTTTGTTCTCACACAGCTGCTTCACTGTCACCCACCCTGCCACACAGAATCCATCACAGCTCAGGAGCTGGCAATCCATCAGCATTTAAAGGTAAAATAACAACTCTGGTAAGGGAAGGGGTGGGAGGGGAGAGATAAATCACCCCCAGGCTTACACCTGAGATCTAAGCCTGCTTCTGCAGGTGCTGGTGTACTCCAGGGGGCTGACATCTAATTAGGCTCCCTGCTCATTTAGTGAGGGGGTTCTAACAAAACCAGATTTGCTAATTTAGTTGAATTATACATTGAAAGTATTATGTGTTCTCAAAGGAATAAACTGGAGACCAAAAGTCACTTACGGGGCCTTCAGGAAGGAAAGGCCACACACATGCAAAAAATGGCATTGTAGTCCTGACATAAGTTATACTCCACATCTGAGGAAGAAGGAAGTTTTGTGTAACATAAGACAACCTGAAAACCTCTTTCAGAAAAGTGGGAATGAACAAAACCAAATAAAAACCCCTCAAACAAACAAACAAAAAACCCCAAAGCAACAAAGAAACCAAAACACCAAAAAACCCAACCAAATAAACAAATCAACAAAAAAACCCAAAAATTAAAACCCAAACCATGCTAACTCAGGCCAGAGGAGAACTACAGTGCATTAGACCATGAAAATATTCAAATATTAATTTAGTTCAATTATCCTTACTATATGTTTCATGAGAATATATAATAAAAGGAATAGTAGCTAGAGCATGACTTTCAAATGAATTTCAAATAAGTCTATAAAAAAATCATGTATTAGCATTTCAAATTTTTGGAAAGAGAAATGGGCCCATTAAGAGGTCAAATCCCCTTTCATAATTTCCAGCTCAGTTCAGATCAGGAGTAAACTACAGCTGATATGAAACGTTACTCACTGGCCAATGTAAAATGAGTTGTTGGTCTCAGGCCAGGCCCTAACAGACAGATATGTACCACACAAAACCATCTGTGCTAATTGCTCCCCTGAGCCTCAATCTTGCAGATGTTGGCACAGTTTTATGCACATGAACAGCATCTCTGACTCAAAGGCTTTCTGGTTTTGGCCTTGTATTCACAGTAACATGTCACATTCATGCAGATCAGTACAAGTGTAAGCATTTCAGTGTCAGAATACAGGCTGAGAGCCTTGGCAGAACTGTCCGAAGTGGAAAGAAGATAAAAATTAAACCATACATTCTCCTATTGGTGTGGGCCATATAATTCTTGATGGAGGAGCTCTGATGAGCCTGAATCTGGCTGCATGACAGCAGGCTGCCAGTGCACTGTCCCTGTTCTGTGGATAAAATGTGGAGGACATCTTTTTGCTTTGAAATCAGATGATGTAAATTCTTATTTTTATAAAAAATACCCCAAAAAAACCCCTTAAAAGCCAAACAAACAAAATGAATAAAAATATAAGTAATTTTATTATTAGAAATGCTACACTAAAAAAAAAAAATAGTGGATTGTTCAATTCAAGTTTCAATGCTTCATCTCACCACATTATTTGCCTTCCTTTCCAAGACATATGATAGAAGCATTTACCACTTCATTAACTCATGGAGACAGTAATAATGATGCCTCTTATCAAAGTCAGATTGACCAATAATTGAAAACTCCACACATATGTATGAATAATGATTGACGCCCATTATAGCAACGAACAGATTGCAGTGCTCTGTGCAAACCACAGGAACAAAAAGACCATTTTGTCACTATATCTGTAGGTACATGGACAGATAAAAGTCCATGTAAGTGGTCCTCAGTAGACCACAGCATATTCTACAGCAACTGCTCTGCTTTTGTAGCACATAGAAAGTCAGCTAGATTATGCCTATTACAACCTATAGACAAATCAGTGATGGTTGTGCCTTGCTAGTGCTAAAGAAAGAGCATTTCTACCAGGTCTTGTATTTTGTTCTTTCCTTCTGCATACAGACATCTCTTACTCGAATTATAACAAGGCACCAAACAAAAATAGAGTCCTAACACAGGGGCAGGTGAGGGGTGAGGTTCCCAACCAATTTGGTGCTGTGAGCTGGCTATCAGTCTGGCACACCAGAATTGGAAGTTGCCTCCTAAGCAACTGACAAGACTACATTATAAATATATTTAAAAAATATGGCGTTGAAGACGTTTGAGTGATTCAGAGTTTGTGCAAATAAATGACTGGACTTCTTTTTCCATCAGGAAGATGAGATTTCATATGCACTGGCCATTGAATGAATAAGTCAAATATTCACACATCTTAAAAGCATAAGTGGAAAGAGCATTTCTAGTGTATGAATCAAAGTTCCCGTCACATATTTTAACTTGGCCAGATAATATCACAGAGCTGGTACATTCCTGTAACAATGCAATTGTCTAGAGGATTGTTTGAAATAGAGAAAAATCTTGAAATAATCACATTAATGTAGACAAATGGATGCTGAGTTAGTCACTTATTAGGAATAACAATTTACACAAGCAATGTAGATACACCAGCAGATAATGAGTTCAGGCAGTATTGATTTCCCATTTGTTCCTAAGGGGAAATAGTGCTGTACTTGACAGCTCTATATATTTACTGTTCACTTGCATTGTAGGATCACAGGTAGGGCTGAAATCAAGCCACAGGAAACCTGGCCATGCAACTGGTAAAGGAAAAGAAAGAAGGGGCTGTATTTTTCATAAGGCTGAGGAAAACCACAGCTGTAAATTGTTTTTATTGTTTTGAAGTGAAACTATTTCGTGTTTTCATTCTATAATATTTCCAAAATTTCTGAGCTGTGGAGGCCATTATGGTGAACTTTCATGTTCCCAGAAGAAGAACTGTGGTACAGCTGCTGAAAAGAATTGACTATTATCTAGATATTCTCAGGAGGAGAATAGCATGATGTCCATTCTATAAAAGTTTCAGTTGATATTTAGTTCATCTAAGTCCATTACCTAAGTATCTTCTGTTTCAGTAAGTGCAGTCAATCTCTCTCAAGCAACGAATCTCTGATTCAGTCAATAGGATCATTACATTTGCATCATTCTTCATTGTTAGCTTCATGCTGCTTGTATTTGATAAAAGGTGAAATAACTGATGGCAGCCAAACTGAGTAAATAAATATAGAACAAATTTGATCTGGCAGCCACATGTACATTTAATTGACATATATTGATTTACAATTGCTAGTAGGCTTTAAAGTGTTGTCCAAAGCCATAATCAGACTGCAAAGGAAAGTCTTACCTTTACATGTGTTACACAGCTTACCTTAAAGAGAGCTTTTTGTTACCCAAAAGCAAACATAACCAAGTTTAAACAATTTATGGCTAGAAAGTTGAAGAACACATTGTTTATTTAGCCTTAAAAGCTTGAAGAAACAAACAAAAGAAACATAAATTCACCCAGTAAGTTCAGTCTGAGGTATCAGTAACTATAAGCCACCAAAACACTGAGCTGCAAGAGGATTCACAAGTGCTAACTGGTACCACTGATGGCACTGATGGGATACTCAGACAGGGCACTGCACAAGGATTCTCCCTCTGCTGAAGTCAGCCTAACCCCAGGCAGCAGAAGTATTCTGCTATTGCTCAGCCTGCACTTGTACAGGCAGACAGCAGAGTTAGTGAATTCAAAGGGGAGGGATTATACAAAGATATAAACCTCTAGACTCTTTACTATTAAAAGTTACACAAGACACATAAAATAAGTGAAAGAAAAAAAAGCAGAGTTGGTCTTATATCCTGCATGAATATCTACAAGTATAAAAAACAAATTTCAGATTGTGATTTCAATCTCCATCTGCTTGCTTAGCTTCCCCTGAGATCTTCAAAGTAAACTTAAACTCTGAATTTAAAAACGGAATATCATCCATATCCAAAAGAAGACTTAGGCTTCATAACGCACTTTATGTTGAGAGCCATGAAGGCCCTTTGAGCATCATCTGCTGCAGCTCTGAGTGCCTGGTGCTCACCAAACATCAGGGGTTTGGAGCAAACTCCAAACTACTCTTCTTGGGAGTTCAGACTATACCCTTATTTGTAATCCTTAATGAGACCTAGAAATACGACAAAATAACTTAAACCTGAGAACAGATGTGTACTCAGCACAGCTGGCACTCAGCCACAGCACTGAACCTTCCACAAAAAACTTTAGTAGGTGCTTTATTTTAAAAACCTGATTAAAGTAGTATTTTTCTCTGCTGGGTTGTAAACCTCAGTGAGATTGATACTGTCCCATTGGGATCATAGAACATCTCAGAACCTTCCACAAGACTCTGGTGGCCCAGACTCTGGTGACCCAAACAATACTGCTTCTCTTTGGTAGGTCAAAATGGAAAATAGCTGTCTTACTGGATGGAAGCAAGCCTTTTCCCGACACTGTGGTTGGTTTTGATCCCCGTTTAAACACTCTTAAATGAAACAAAACATTCCATGTATATTTATGTCTCTTTCTACTGAAGCTTGCTTATTGATCTGTTTTGGGGAGTAATGGCACATCTTCCCTCTGATCCTTGATGCATGAGGCAGCTAATTACCAGAAGTGAGCTGATGCCCAGACAGAGATTGGTGACAAGTGGGGTCCCTCAAGAGTCTGTACTGGGACTAATACTGTTTAATGTCTTCATCAGTGACACAGACAGAGGGACTGAGAGCACCCTCAGCAAGGGTTGGCAGACAACACAGAGCTGAGTGGTGCGATTGACACACCTCAGGGATGGGATGGGATGGGGTGGGATGGGATGGGATGGGATGGGATGGGATGGGATGGGATGGGATGGGATGGGATGCCATCCAGAGGAACCTGGACAAGTGGGTCCGTGTGAACCTAATGAGTTCTGCACATGGGTCAGGGCAGCCTTTGGTAGCAATACTAGGGATGAAGAGACTGGGAGTAGCACTGCAGAGAAAGACTTGTGGATACTGGTGGATGAAAAGTTGACATGACCCAGCAATGTGCACTCACAGCTCAGAAAACCAAACATGTCCTGGGCTGCATCCAAAGCTCCATGGCAGCAGGGTGAGGGAGGGGATTCCGCTCTTCTGCTCTGCTCTTCTCTGTTCTGATGAGACCCCACCTGCAGTGCTGCATCCAGCTCTGGTTTCCCAGCACAGGAAGGACCTGTGGAACGAGTGCAGAGAAGAGACAACTATTGTTGATCAGAGGGATGGAACACCTCTCTCATGAAGACAGGCTGAAACAGTTGGAGTCATTCAGCCTGGAGAAGAGAAGGCAGCAGTGGAGACCCTTCAATCTGTAAAGGAGCCTATAAGAAAGGTGGGAACAAATTTTTAGTAGGGTCTGTTGCAATAGGACAGGGGATAATGATTTTACACTAAATGAGAGTAGATTTAGACTAGATGTGAGGAAGAAATTTGTTATTATGAGTGCGGTGAGACACTGACACAGGTTGCCTTGAGAAATAGCGGATGCCCCATCCCTGGAAATATTCAAAGTCAGGCTGGACTGGGCTCTGAGCAACCTGATGGAGTTGAAGATGTCCTTGCTCACTGCTGGGGGTTGGACTACATGACATTTAAAGGCCCATTCCAACCTAAACCATTCTATGATTCTATGATTATGAGTCTACAATTCTATGAAATTTGGCTTCTTTGAAAGGCCTTCTGACTTTCTGACACAAAAAATCCTTTCAGTATCTGGGGATTGGTTTCATGCATTATTGCAAATTTCCCAGTTCAAGGAGGTTGAAATAGCCTTTCCCATGCACTCAGGTTTCACTCTCCAAATTGTGAGTGTAACTATTCTCAAAACATACTTAGCTGATCATATATGGAGGTCAGAAATCATGTATTTGTCTTTTCTTCTAAGCCTCTAACCCATCTGTACCTTTTTAGTGGCCATTAGTTACATTTAACCTACAAAATCTCTTCCATCATTTGTTTTCTCGGAGGAAGGCAGCCCATTCTCACCCAAACTCAATCTGACCAACACTAAGGAGTTAAAAACATCATCTATATATGATCACACATAGTAGTGCAATTAAACATCTGAAACCTTCAAAGTCACCTTCTGGATTTTTTGAGATACAAAATATCAGGAAAAATACAGCTTTACAGCAAACTGATTTTAAACAGTCATAAAAGTTTTGTATAGTAACTTGGGGAATAGAAACTTCAGTTTTCCTTTCCTGGTAAATTCTACCTTCATTTCAACGACCATTTTGCAAGCAAATACAGAAAACAAAGTCTATATTTTTAGTTTAGTTGTTCCTTCTAGTGCAGCACTGAAAAATCGAGACACCTGCAGGGAAAGACTTTGACTCTTTCTTCCTTGTTCCTTCCCTTCCGTTCCCTTCCTTTCCCTTCCCTTTCCTCATTAACAGGGACATGTGAGTGGATTTGAAATACAGGAATTAAACTTTTATTACTATATCCTTGAAAAGAATGAGAAGGGGATGAAAAATATATACCAGGTAGCTTAAAAGCGTAATATTCTCTAAGTCAAAACTCAAGTAATTTTCTATTTAATGTTATTATTTTTCCTATATGACACTCTTCACAGGCTGATGATTTTCATACTTGATGTCAGAGAGTATTGTATGTTTGAGAGATTACAGCTAGCTCATTCTGTCTGGCCCTGCGCTGCTTAACTCTTGAGCCATATATAAGCTTTGAGGCGTCAGCTGTCACAAGTCAAGTGTCAAAAGTGTACATCTGGGAATAAAAATGAAGGCAGAAAAACAACTTTTCAGTCTGATCATATTGATGGCAAAAGCTATGTCATTCCCAGAGATCCACAAGGTGGACTTGAAATAAGACATTAAATCAATGTGTTACTGTAATATATGAACAGGGCTCCTATAAACACACCTACATTTCAGACAGACATTTCAGACTTCTCTGCTGCACTTGCACATTAACTTCAGTTATCCACAGAAAGTTTCCAAATTCTGGGACATATGTCTGTTTATAAAATCATTATCACTCTACCTGAGAATGAGGTAAAATCAAGGCCACAAATTACTGACATACTGACTTCTCCATATAGACAAGTGCATCTGCCAACATGCATCTCTTATGTTTGTACACAGCAAGGACATGGTGTAGATATGCAGACATAAGGACTTGGAGCTGGCTGTTAAGGTAAGATAACCTGATGGGCTGCAAAGGGCTTTTCCCTGTTCCCTGAGTATGCTGCTGTGGCTTTTCTCAGGTCCAGAAGTTCAGCTAGGCAGGTATCCCAAATATGCACAGACATACATCTGACAGCACAGAGCAACCCAGGGAGAGGGCAGTGCCTTCACTGGTCCCTGCACACCCACAGGTTTACCCCAAAAGCACCAACATGAACATGAACAAAACTGGTGGTCTGATCATGCCTTACTTGCCAGCTAATAGACAAGGATTTCTGCCAGCTGATCCAGGTCTATGGTCCCTTCAGTCACCACCTGTCAGACCCCCAGCCCTCCCACTGCCAGGCTCAGTCTTCTTACTCAACTCACTGGCTACTCCAGCTGTGCTGTTCACAGACACACACACAAAAACACAAATGGGCCCCTCTGGCAGCTGACCCATCTCTCCAGCCACTGTCCCCTGGAACTATGGGCCCCTTCATCCTGTCGCATCAGCATACATGTGTCAGCACCCTGAATGCCACATCAGCTAGGCTGATGTGAAACGCTCTGTTGATCAGACACATCCATGTGGTAACAATAGTTTAACTTCATGGTAAGCTGCACTGAGGTAATCAAGCCCAAAGGCTTAGCCAGGCAAATGTACTGGCCAGCAGATTGTTTCACTCATGACAGATCCATTTTATTCTCCTCTCCTTTTCTCCACTCATTCCTCTCTGGTCCTTCACCATCTCTTCCCTTCCCTGCATTTAGAGACTTTTCTAAGTGTGATATAATTAATTTTGTTCATTCCCATAATCCCTCTGAAAAAGCCCTAATAAGTTTTACAGAACCTCTGGAGTCCCTTCAAATGCTCCATTAGAAGCTTGCAGCTCCCCATGAGCTCTATGATAATCTTGTTTCTTGCTTTCTTTGTGCTTTCAGCAACAAAGTTCTGGTTGAACCTCTTCAAAGCCATGCTTCAGAGGTTCCTTCAGTGGCCATCAGTCAGTGTCCAAAGGACTCCTGTATTTCTTCCAGTCATGCTTTCTCCTCTTCCTCGGTGTTACTGCATTGGTGTTTAATGCGCCTCTTGCTTCTTGTCCTTGTCTTTTAAGTCAACTGGTTGTTAGCCAGATATCCTTGCCCACCAGATATTCTTATATTCCACTTATCCTTATAGTGGTGTGTCCTCCCTGAAGAACATTATTCTTCTCACAGAGCATGAAATCCCATGAAAGGAAATCAAATCAAATCAGCAGACTGGAAAAATGTAAAAGCCAATTTTTTCATATGTTTAATTTAAATAGAGAGATAAAATCTTCTTGCTCTTCACACTCGCTCACAGAAATGTCCAAACACTCTACTTTGCACATAAACATTCTCAGAAATGAGATTTTAGTGACTGTGTTACATCAGTGAAATCTTCACACTTCCAAAATAAGCTGTGAAGTCCTCAATTCATAAAATCTGTCCTTCAAGCATTTCTTTTTCCCCCATTTTCCAAACAACCTAAGCAGTAATTATATGCGGTTTTAAATATGTTCATCTCTAAGTTTTATTTTCTCATGGTCTAATGTAGGACAATTAATGTCATCAACTCTGCTGTTTGCCTTATGCACAAGCATAAAAATTGTACATTCTCCTTTGAATGTTCAGGCTACCTGTATTACAGCTCTAATTTCACATAAGTGAGCTACCAATTAAATTGCTTATCTCATAATTAGTCAAAGGGGTATTTTTACCACTGCTAAAAGCTTTTTCAGACTTTATACAAATGTAATAGAAAAACAGCTGCTTTTCCATTCACAACTGGCATCAAATTATTTCTGGTTATTTTAGATTATTTCCCAGTTATGGTGACATTCTTTTGGATATGTATACACATGGAAAACTGAGTGTTAAAAGATTATAGGACACACAACATACTAAACATCTAGAAATGCACAGTTAGATCTACTTCTTCATAATGACTGTTGCTTTTTCTGAGACACCAATCCTTTAACTGCAGGTTTATAAACCTGTTTCTGGGCCCTTTGCTAAGACAACACGTAAGGTCAAAGCTCTGCAAGGCTCACACCTGCAAGACAAAATAGAAATTCTCTAATCTGTTTAGCAACAAATTCGTATTATTTGTGGCAGCCACCACTCAAAAAGGAAGGAAAATCTAGAGATTAATTTTTGAAATCTAAAGCAATAACAACAGAGAAGCAATCAATTATGAATGAATGACACTCTATCTAGAATCAGAGATCTGTGAGCACTATGTGCATATTGAAATAAGCATGTTTCATTGGGAAAAAAAAAAGAAAGTTAGTTTAATCTTTAAGAAACTTAAGTCTGTATTCTTCAAGTCTCCAAAGTGCCATTCAACAACTAAAGTTCTCTCCTGTGTTACAGAACAAAAAATACATGGATAATTTTATATGGTATTATTATGTTTAGAAATGGCATTGCTCTTTGTTGGAATGGAATTCCATGTTTCCTTTAAAAATAATTAAATTATGTTGGGTATTACAGGAATTAATACATTGTCCGTGAGTACTGACTAAAGACACTTCTGTAGGAACATAATATTTGTGAAAAGTCCATCTAGGCTGTATTGGGTTAGTGAGGCAAGGTTTTGTGTGGTGGGGGAGGCTACAGGGATGGCTTCTCTGAGAAGCTGCCAAAAGTTTTCTCCATGTCTGGCAGACAGTGCCAGGCAGTTTCAGGACAACCTGCTGTTGGATAAGGCTGAGCCCGTCATGAATGATAGTAATGCTCCTGTGATAGGAAAAAAAAGTTACTGTGCAGAGGTAATTGCCACCAGGGAAGAGAGGAGAGAAAACATGAGAGCAACAGCCCTGCAGACACCAAGGTCTGTGGAGAAGGAGGGGCAGGAGGTGCTCCAGGTGCCAGACCTGGATTCCCCTGCAGCCCGTGGTGCAGCCTGTGGTGAAGCAGCTGTGCCCCTGCAGCCCATGGAGGATCACAGGGATGCAGAGATCCACCCACAGCCTGTGGAGGAGCCCATGCCAGACCAGGTGGATGTCTGAGAAGGGCCTGTGAACCCATGGGAGACCCAGGCTGGAACAGGGTCCTGGCAGGGGCCTGCAGACCTGTGGAGAAAGGAGCCCATGCTGGAGCAGGTCTCCTGGTAGGGCTTGTGACCCTGTGAGGGACCCATGCTGAAGCAGGCTGTGCTTGAACGACTGCACCCCATGGAAAAATGACCCACATGGGAAGGACTCACAATGGAGAAGTTCATGGAGGACTGTCTCCCGTGGGAGGGACCCCATGGTGGAGCAGGGGAGGGACTCCTCTCCCTGAGCAGCAGCAGGAACAGCATGTGATGCAATGACACACAATGGCAAACAATGACTATAACCCTCATTCCTGGTCTACACTCACTGCTGGCGGGTAGAAGTTAAAGCTTGAGAGGAGGTAGAACTGGGAAGGAAGGAGAAGTGGGGGGAAGATGTTTTTTAAAATTTATTTTTATTTCCTATTATCCTGCTCTCATTTTGTTAGTAATAAATTCAATTAACATCCCCAAGTTCAGCCTCTTTTGCCTGTGACAATAATCAGTGAGAGAATTCTCCCTGTCCTTATCTCAACTCATGAACCTTTCACTGTATTTTCACTCCCTGTCCAGTTGTGCAGGGGACTGATAGAATGGCTTTGGTGCAGGATACCTGGCATCCAGCCAAAGTCAACCCACCACAGAGGCTGAACTACCTGGTAAGAGACCACGCAATAATAGCTTGATTAAATTATCAATAAAGTATTTCAATGCAGTTCTCATGACAGTAATGAAAAACATTTTAATAGGATCCTATTTTGAATAAGTGCAAAAGTTGACAAAAATCAGACAAGTTATACCTCTTTAGATAATCATAATGCAATTATATGATCATCTTTTCCATGCCAAATTATTTTGATGATAATGATAAGTTAAAATATTATTTTCTAGGTTCCATCTCTTCTGTATGTATTCCACTAAAACACTGCAGAGCGTATTACAACAGAAACATGAACACTATCTCTGATAGCACTTTTGAACAGCAAAGATCCCAAATAAAAATTACTATTAAAGTATATTTCTAAAGAAATAAAATTAAAGTACAACCTTTAGCTGAACAGTTGCTTAAAACAGATTTATTTATTTTCATTTGCTTTCACAAACTATGATGCAGTATTTTACAATAAAAATGTTTTCTAATATCAAACCTATAAGAGATGGACATAGAAAAAAAAGAGCTTTTATTTGTTAAATGAACTATTAAAGCTAAAGACCACCTGAGTGGTCAAGAATGAAAAACTACCATCAACATTAGGTGGAAGACCCTGTTAAGAAATAAGGGAATTCAGGGTGTTCCATTTCTAAGACACTTAAAAATTTCTAAGTCACTTACAAATCTTCTGACTCTGGTCTAGTCAGTCATAAGTAAAAATTATAATTGCTGGAAAGCTAAACCTCTAGAAAAGTACGTAACCTCTATGACCTGGTTGCCTCTATTTTACAAAAAATAAAAACTCACATCTTCTGGCACCTTCCCCTGGCAGACTTTCAGAAGAGGCTGTGTGTGGCTAGACCTGACCACAATAATGAAACCATTACACTGGTAATGTTTTGAACCACTCTACCAAAATACACATGTGTTTGCAGGTTGGTTAGCTGGCAGGCTAACACAGTGCAATTTTAAAAGTTGACCAGTCTATCATTTTGCTACAATAGGCAGGCTATCAAAAATGCCTTGATATATGCAACTGATAAATATGATATTTACTGCTGCAATGCATACAATAAAGAACACTTAAGGTAAAATACCAGGAACAGGCTTTAGGCTGTATGTGAAATATTTTCCTCAATGTTATCTGTTCACATTGTTGCTCCTGAGGCTGCACCTTGTGTTATCTCTTACTTATTAATTAGGGTACCATTTCTCATATTTTGTATGCTCAGAAAAGTACTTCATGTATCTCTAAGACTGATGCCATAATCAATATCTTTTTATAAATAATGGAATAAACTGTGCAGAAGGTTGCACAGATTAACTCTTGAGTCTTACACCAGGTGGAGAGTCCTAAATGAAAGATGGAGAACTCAAAACCAGATTTCTCCCAAGGTGTTTTAGAAGAACAGTATGGGAACTTTATAAGTAAAAGTGGATTTTCTTGGTGCTGATCAACTTACATAAGAATTTTAAAAATAGCAAAGCCCATTTATTCATTGCATTGTGACATGCTGATTTTGTTGTGTTAGTAAAGTGAGAGACAGTCATCATCACTTACACAACTTTCCAAACAGATGAAACTAGAAGTTCTCAGAGGTTTATGTAACTCATACATATGCCATTATTTTTCCCGAATATGTGTTAAAAACATATTACTTTTAAAAGTTAAATAACTTTAAGGGCTTAAAGGTCAAATATTCCATTGGTAGTAGAAGTCTTCCCCTGAGGAGCTACATAATTTAAAAAGCCTCACAGTAATAGGTTTAACTCTTCATAAAGCAAATTTGAATAAAGCTAGACAAGCCAGGCACTAGAAATAATAAAGATAGAATATTCCCATTTGTAGTTTCTTCCATCAGAAACTGCAGCACAGATAACATGTAAATTAGATGAGCCTAAGATCAATGGGGCTGCTCACAATAGTATTATTCTATGCCCATACACATGGCTGAAGGAGGCCACATCTGCCACCCAATGCCACTCCTCTGAGGTAACGACAATTGGTTCTGCATATAATTTGTAAAAACCTTGTTCTGAAAGAAGCTATTCAAAGGCATTAAAAGTATAATCACAAGGTAATTGTCATGTTGTAACATTACAATGTTGTCACATTGTAATCATCACAATGATTCGCCCAATCATTCCAAAGATTTATTCCTTGTCTAGATCTGTGGATTGTTGTCAGTTTTAGTTTTTCCTCAACAATATTCAGCTAATGTTTTTTTCAAAAAGAAAGGTGAGAATATGTAAACAGGAGAAATAAGGGCCATTTTCCCCAGAAGGTATAGGAAGCATATATGGCAGCAAGGGTGACACAGTTCTTATACTGTGGAGTATAAGCATCAGATGTGGAGCATCAGAGTTGTGGAGGAATGGGCTAAACTCATGTTCTGACAGAATATAAGCATCTCATTCCTTTGTCAACTAATGCAGAATTTAAGATTGGTGCACATAAAGTATACACAGCAGAAGACCATGGAGTGTTGCAACAATGACAGCTACCTGTACCTGTGCCATATATCAGAAACACATCAGTTATAAAATACTGCTTATGTTTTATTAATGCAAAATAACTCAGTGCCCAGGCCCCACCATCAGAAAACACAGAGCATTGAAAGTATCTGTGACAAATTACATTCAAGTACTGTGTCTAAAATATTTACCATAGAATACCATTAAAAGCAGAGATTCTCAAGTACAAGATAATACTTTACAAGGGCAAAACAGGATGCTTCAAAACTGAACTTTTAAAAGTCCAAGATAAGTGGAATTTGGTTTTAATACACATTAGTATAAGTTTTAGTATACATTAGTATTAGGGTTTTTTTGTTTTGGCCTGAATGTGACTTCACCTGCACTTCAATGATGAAACAGCATATTTTGCAATATTGCAATTAAGTCACTGTTGTAAACCCTTGTAAATCAGTCTAGTGTATCCTGGGACTAGGGTGACTTGCAAAAAAAAAGGTAAAATCACTTAAAATTAGGTCTCTTATTTTACGTATCCCTTTTCCAAAGTTTCTTAATAAGAAAGTTGTAGTATAGGGAATGAACATTTTCTTTTGGGTGTCCTCATGAACTAGAAAGAAATTTAGAAAAAAACATGATCTTCACAATATGGTAGCATAATTATTCCCTGGACTACTTAAGGTGGAGAAGGAATCCAATCCACACAAACAACTTTTTTCGAAGCCTGCTTTTCCATATATACAAAACCCCCAGTGAAGTAACGATGAACCTAAACTAGAAGAAATCATAAGTATCTTCTCTACCACCAGCAACAGACAAATGGACTAAATTCCCCATTCTTTACACTCTAGATGAGATGGAGATTACAGTTTTCACATTCTATTTCTTTGTTTGTTTTGCTGTTGTTTGTTCTTTTGTTTGTTTTTCTGGATTTGGAGATTGCTTGCTTATAAAAATAGGTTCTGTTTCCTGCTCAGCATTCAGACAGGATGCCATACAATTTAGCCTGGTAGGCTATACAAAAACAAGGTTTATGCAATCTCTGTCTCTATCTGTCCCAAGTTCCAATAACCTTGAAAGCATTACCCAGCTTCAGTGGAGTTTGAGAGATAATATCATTTACAGAAATTTCATAGAAATAGATAACCAGGCAGGAGACACAAGGAACTGAACATTTAGGAGCCAGCATGTAATAACTTCCTATCCAGTCAGCAAATTTCTACAAATTTCCACTTCTGAGCATGGCACCCTGCATGTTGCTGTCAAAATACTCTGTAGCAGAAGACATTACATATACAAAATCATAACAGAAAATATAATTCAGGTAAATAATAGCCAAGCAAGAGGAAAATCCATAGAAAACCAGGCTTCATTACCTTCCATATTTACAGAATTAGTAGCTTATATTCCTAAAGGATTAAATAAATGTGGGAAGTTTTATTCAGATAACCAACACTACTGGATTTCTCTTCATCTTGGGAGAAAATTAGAAGTAAATATAATTCTTCACTGGTACTTCTAGGGTCTAAGTCTCTTGCTCACAAGACCTGGGAGGCTGCACACTGGTGCAATCAGCTGCTTTATGGATGGCTAACTCCAGACCTTTCAAGGCCTTGACTCACTTATCATATCCCAGCCACAAAACTCAACTTGAAAGCAGATTCATTGCTTGGATTTCTTTACTGATGTACTATCGGAAGTATAAACTGCACTCCTTTGGTGATCTATGAGAACTAAGAGCTCATATTACTTGCAGCTGTCCCATAACTCAGTCCAAAGGCGATGATTTCAGCTTCTCTCCTTCCACCATCTGAGTATTTCTGTTTCATACCCCTCATACTAGCACTACTACTATACCACCCCTCTACCACATATTTCTCAACTGATTAATTTCCATGTCTCTGTTTAAGCATGCAATCCTCATCTAGACATAATCTATTCAGTTAATGAAACATCAATATTGGGTGGTGTGCATTCTGTACCTCTTTACTGCAAAATACTCTTTCATAATCACAGGAATCCTGTCTTGATTATCCCAACCTCAGTGTCTCGTTTCAGTAAAACTTTAAGTACCTCATTACATATTTAAGCACTTACCACATATTTTCTATTTTTTTCAAGATTATACAGTTGGTGTATAGTCTTTAGCTTTATATTATTGCTTAATCTGTTTTCCTTGAGTTGTTTTAGCTTATACCAAATAAATTATATTTAAGGTGACCTTGAGGATTTATGGCTGAGCTTGATCCTTACAGTGTTTACATTTCTCTTACTACAATGTTATCTTTAACATGTACTTTCAAAGTGAAAATAACACAAGGCAAACAGATAGTCAGAGATTTGTTCCCTTTCATCATGACAGGGGTAAAGAGATAAAAACCCCAAACCATTTTGTTTGTGTCAAAGCTATGGAGGAAAGGCTCTCCCAAGTAGGGAGAGCAGTGGGAAACATCTCTATTCACTACAGTAACGGAGAACTATCTCTGATTTAAACTGTTGCAACCATCACAGCAGGGGAAAAAACTCTCTCCAGCAGTCTTGTAATATTCTTGCCTGTGTGGGGCCTTATAGGTTCGTTTGAGGGCTGGAAATACTGGATAAAAACTGATGCTATTTAAGGAGCAAAATTCTGATTTGATAAAAATCTCCATGCTAATTACAATTTAGGAGTAATATTTCTCTTGAATAAACTTGTATTGAGATAATTTAATTGCCAGAACTCAGTGGGATCTCCCAAACCTACTCCAAAAATCTTTTTTGCACAACCTTTTCTGGCACATCCCCTGTTGTGTGATGATTCAGGTCAATGTGACGGGTTGCCACTATTATTTAAAACAATGTGAAAGGCAGAGACTTGGTGTTCTTACTTTCTGTTTGTACAGCTGAAAGCTATGAGTATTTTTCACACTGCGCTCTGTGCTCCCTAGATCAGTATAAAGTTGAGATCCAAAAAAGATCCAATAGCCAGTGAAATTACCGGGTAGACCTGAGCCTTCCAAATTTGGGATTTGCTGAAGCTTTAAAGCAAGATACAAACTCCATATTGGTCCCGAGTATGCCAGACACCTGTTCAAGGTATCTGACACGTACAGTTTCGTAGTTAAGAACTCACAAAATACCATGGTCAATCTTGCTGTACCGAGAGCTTTATATGGATATGTCAGGAATCTTGAACAGTGACAGGCCAAAGATTCAGGTGGAGATCTACCAGAGGGATATGGGACCTGCCAGCTTTTGCCAATACTGTCAGGAGCTTGACCATGCCAGCTGTGATGTGGGACTCACCATTACTTGAACTGGATAATGAAAGCTAGAGACTACTGCAAGCCAAGACTTTAACTTAAACTCCAAGAAAACACCAAGAAGTTCCAAGGATAATCAGTGGGCTGGCATTGGCCAGGTTAAAGATACATGAAGGTTTTTTTCTCTAAGCACATGCTTAGAGAAAATGTTTGGGAGAAAGTTATTTTCCATGCTGATCATATCCTGGTCCCACTACCAGGTGCTGTGTGAACTGCAGGCTCAGCTGTACTGCAGATGGCCTCAGAGCTGCTCTGGGTGGCTGCTGGAGGCAGCCTGTGTACTCCCAGCCTCTGGAGCAGCCTGGCACCGTGCCCCAGCCTCGTGACCCCGAGTACTCATAAGGACTTCTCTTCCTCATTCTCTCCCTCGAACCCTGACCCTATGCTTGTCCTTGCACTGCCATACATGGTGTGAATCATGAATTACAGCCAGCCTGATTCATTTCTGCAGCTGAGACGAGGTTCCCAAACCAGGCAGAACTTGAATCATAAAATCAGAGAATGAACTAGGTTGGAAAAGATCTTTGAGATCATCAAGTCCGAGCTATGACCTAACCTAACCTAACACCTCCTCATCAACTAAACCATAGCACTGAGTGCCATGTCCAGTCTTTTTTTAAACACCTCCAGGTATGGTCACTCCACCACCTCCCTGGGCAGATCATTCCAGCGCGCAATCACTCTTTCAGTGAAGAATTTTTTCCTGATGTCTAACCTAAACATCCCCTGATGCAGCTTAAGACTGTGTCCTCTCATTCAGTCAGTGGTTGCCTGGGAGAAGAGACCGACCCCCATCTGACTACACCTTCCTTTCAGGCAGTTGTAGAGAGTGATGTCTCCCCTGACCCTCCTTTTTCCCAGGCTAAACAACCCCAGCTCCTTCAGCTGTTCTTCATGGTGATGCCTTAGGTTTTAAATTTCATATTTTTCAAATCCTGTATTGCCTAGTGTGTAACTCTGAAGTTTCTTGTAGCCTCTTAACTTCTGTTCTCTCATGCGAGGTAGACATAACAAAGCCTCTCCAAGCTTACTCTTCAAGGACACCCAGACTGACCTAGGCTCAAAATGTGTAAACCAGAATCTTAGAAGGGGGGTAAGCTTGGGGAAATTACATCATTAACTGAAGCTTTAATTGGACAATTAACCCTGATATGCAAATGAACCAAACTTATAAAAGAGTGAATAACTTGTGACTTGGGGTCCATCTTTAGTGTTGCCTTTGGCTTGCCCAGGGTGTACCTTTGAAGACCTTTCAAATAAATACCTACCTTTATTCCCTTATTCCTGTCTAGTATCTATATTTTTAGGTGGCCATCTCCAGCATCAAGAGGACTTGTGTTTCAGGCCCTTCACCAGCCTTTTTGCTCTCCTCTGGATGTCTTCAATGGATGTCCTTCCTAAATTGAGGGGCCCAGAACTGGACACAACTCAAGGTGCGGCCTCATCACTGCAGCCGAGTACAAGGGAAGAATGACTTCCCTGATGTAGCTGGCCTCACTATTGATGATACAGGCCAGGATGCCACTGGCCTTCGTGGCCACCAGAGCACACTGCTGGCTCACGTTCAGTTGGCTGTCAGCCAGTACCCCTAGGTCCTTTTCTGCCTGGCCATTGTCCAGCCACTCTGTCCCCAGCCTGTAGCGCTGCAGGGATTGTTGTGACCAAAGTGCAGGACTCAGCACCTGGACTTGTTAAACTTCACGTTGTTGGACTTGGCCCATCTATCCAGCCTGTCCACGTCTCTCTGCAGAGCCCTCCTACCCTCCAACAGATTGACACATGCTCCCTGATTTCCTTCTGAGCTGTGCCCCCCTGCACAGCTTTCATCCCTTTGGTGCTCCCGCATCCCCACAGAGTCATCTCCTGCGTTTCCAAAGACAGTGGGTAGTGGTTTTAGTGAACAAGACAGTGGTTTTTGTGGGCAGACCCATGAAGACAAGACGTCACAAGCAATTCACTTCCAACACACTTCGTCTTGCTCTGACAAATATTTGGGAGAACATCTCACACCCATGCCCTGGATAAACATGTGCCTTACAAGCAACATCATATAATGTGATGTGAGTCATGAAAATGTACTGCACTAGTTTCTGGCACCTTTTTTTGCTGACCTACCACTGCTTTGCTCTCATGAGGATCTCCTTTCTCTCGGAGCACAATGGGGTGAGGAACTTCCACCAAACTACCAAAGAGGGCACAGAAAATATCAATGGTGCCTCACAAGGCACCACGAAGTGGAGGACAGGAGGGACACTCACAGCTGCAGGCAGCAGGGTGAACTAGCAATAGGATGAGAGGACATGGGCTTAAGCTGCACCAGGGGGGTAGGTTGGGCATTTGGAAGAATCTCTTCATCGAAGGGGAGATTAGACATTGGAATGGACAGCCCTGGGAGATGGTGGTCACTGTCCCTAGAGGTGTTTAAGGAAAGATTGGACGTGGCCCTTGGTGCCGTGGTCTAGTTGACATGGTTGTTCGGGCATAGGTTGGATTCTATGATCTCAGAGGGACGACCTCAGAGGTTTTTTCCAACCTAGATAATTCTGTTACTTAGATTCTGAAGCACGGCTGAAACCCCGGATGGAGTCCCGCTCTGTCCCCTTTAGTCCCTCTGCCGGAAAGCGGGACTGCGCCACCTCCCTGTTTCCCTCTCCCCTACCCTTGATTCCACTCCCGGATACGGGATCGCCCCGCACCCCTCGGGACGGGGTTTGTGTGCCATTCCCGACCCTCGGGCCACCAGGTGTCCGGCACGGCCCGGGCGGGCAGAGGAGCAGCGCGCAGCCGGCTCCGCCCGCGGCCGNGCAGGCCCGCGGGGGGCCTGGTCTGGCCTGGCCTGGCCTTGTCTTGCTCTGCTCTGCTCTGCTCTGCCCTGCCCCAGCACGGCTCCGGCGCTGAGACCACTCCAGGCCGACCGGGGGCCGGGGTCGGCCCGAGCAGCCCAGCAGCAGCCGAGCTCGCCGGGCCCTGGTCCAAGCCTGCCGGCTGTAAACTTCGCCATGTTTGTGAGAGCAGCTGGCGCTGATGGACGAGAAAATCCCTAAATCCTAGGATTTCTGGCTCCTTTATTTTGGCAGCGCCCGCTTTACCGCTCAGGCAGTGTCCAAGACGTGGGTCTGTAAAGGGGTCGTGAAAGGCAGCAGTGGTCGTGCCCAACCGAGCTGGACAAGCCTGTGGCTGCTAAGTCACTGCCTTACCCTGCCCTGCTCCAAAGGAGCTTGTGATGTTCGCAGTTAAGGCACGGCTGACGGGGCAGACGGTGGTTGCGATTCGAAATATTGCTATATTGGAAAAGAAGTAGGTTTGTAGTCTCAAGTTTATATGTTTGCATATAAAAGGTAAGAACACCAGCCTAACTTGCTGGAGAAGTGCAACAATTTAGTTTGACTCCATTAAGTTTCACTGAGTTTATAAACAAAAAGGTTTTTTTCCCCTAGTCTTGCATGTAGCTCAGGATGTGGTGGTTCAGTGTGTCTTGTGACACTGTTTGTGTTTTGTCTGAGTACCATTGTGCTGCAGCTCGTAGCAAGTTGAAGGGTGTGGTCTTAAACAAAAGCCACTTCTCATAACGTTTTTAATTTACCAAAGTCGTTTTAACAGACTGTGAATTCACGGAAACTGCAGATAATTCCAGGGGAATGGAGTGTAACATCAGTTACAAGGGGGATTGGACCAAAGCACAGCTGTTTAGGAAGTAGGATTTCTGACTTTGGTGACAGTATAGAAGCTGTCACATATAGAGATGTTATATTCTCAGAGTTACTACTGTTGGCCCTGTAAGTGCTGGATAAAAGAACAATATGTTCTTGATTTGTGGTCAGCTGTAATGAGGTTCAGGCTTGGCTAGGGTGGAAAAGCATGTTGGCAGATCAAATTTTGCTTGAAGGTGGTTCTGTCTCTTTGTGAACTGAGACATTTCTCCCAGGTCTCTGGCACCATTAAGTTCTAATTATTGAAGCTCAGCTACAGTTGGCAGTCAAGGATGCACCTGCATTAGTGCTTTAGTTCAAGTACAGGATGTGCTCTTGAAAGCAGTTCCCAGTCATCGTTGCCTGCTGCACTTTGGTTCATGTCACAGTGTGATCAGGGAGCGTGTGAACCTTTCCTTTTAGAAAAAGTTGAAACTAGAAGGTGCATTTCCGTTGTTGGTGGGTGTTGTAAGTCCACATAAGAGCTGTTATGGAATAAACATACAAAACCAGGTACAGTGTAGATTTTGGGTCCTCAGCAACTGTTTCTTTTTCAGAGTTGCTGCCTGGTCTGTATGCAGTTGTTAATGTAGATGTAGCCTGTGCCTACTGCCAGTAGAGCAGCTAAGTTGGATGTAGTGGTAGCAGAACAGCATGATCCCTAAGCTTTCAGATCTATAACTGTGACAACTATTGCCTAAGCTGCAAGACTCAAATTCCATGGCTTGAAGGCTGTAGGTCAGCTGCAAGGAAAAAAGTAAACAAAAACCCCATGTGGAATAATTGTCAACATTGTCAGCAGCTTTTTCAGGATTTTTACTTTTCAATAGCTCAGAAGTTTTAATTTTCACTTTAACAATTTCCATTATTGAATGGCTCCCAAACTTAGAATGTTTTAAAAAGTGCTGTAGCAGCAGAAGAGTAAATAGTTTTCTTGTTTTTAAGGGTTTAATGACATAAATGAAAAAAAAAAAATCCTGCATATTTGCTGGAGCAAATAACTGGGACTAGTTGGCATTTGTTGACTTACTTTCCTTTGCCCACATTCACCTAGCCTTTATAGCAATATAATGAGTTAATGTTGTGTTTGCATTGCCATCACCGTATTTGAGATATTTCTGTTCTGTCTTGAGTAGTTGGTTTAAAATATTCTGACTTATCTTCCTCTTAGAGCTTCCTTTTAGTGAACCAGCCTGATAATTGCTAGCTGCCACTTTAAAAATTACCCTTAATGGAAACAAAATGGAGTTCTGTATATTCTTTTTAAATCATTCAGTTCCTCAAAATACTGATGAATTGAGTGATTGCTCTCTCTGTGTGTTAAGTAACTAAAATGGATTATGTGGATAAGCTGGACAACTAATTGGTATTGCTGTAGGGGTTTATTTTTTTTTAATTGGAGTTTGTCTTCCACATGTTGCAAACTGGGGAGGTTTCTGCTTGCAGCACTTTTTTACAGACTTCACTTCTGTGCTTCAAGGTATTTTCAGTGTTGTGGCTGAAAAGCTACAGTAATGAGAAAAAATTAAAATAAGCATAGGTAACAAAAACGCTTTTTTGAGTAATACTTTTTTTTTAACAAGTCTTTGTGAGTGCCGTATATTGGCAGTTATTATGTTTAAGTAACTCCCATTTTTACTTGACTTCCCTGTGAGTTAGTCTGCTTTTGAATGAAAGGGAATCATCAGTTTAAACATCTGACAATCTATATTTCTCTCTTGAAAACTAATAGCCAATCCTATGTTCTCAAAACAAGTCCAGGTGAAAATATTTACTAAAATTTGGTCTGTCATGTGTGTAGAATTTACTGAAAATTGCAAAATTGCTTTCTATGGCCCAGTCTTGGTTTTTTTTTTCAATACAAAGATCAGTGTATTGTGTTACAGTCTGTAACAGTAACAATCCCTTGAAAAGCTGTTGCAACTTTTGCCAGCAGTTGTACTACTCCAATTTTAAAGCCTCTCATCGATCTCATTTCAACCTGTGCATATTGGAGAATCTGAACAAAGCTCCCAGTTAATTCAGGTTTTTTACAGTTTGGGATTGACTCCAGCTCAACAGGGCCTTAGTGCTTTGCAGATCTTAAGGGATCTGAACAAAGGAGAACTGAGTCTTGTCAGGCTATGGCCGCAGACTAACAATTATCTGGTGTAGAAGAATAAGTGCAAGCCATGTTTGAATCATTCTCCCTGAAAACTTCCTTCTGACATTTTTTTTTTAGCCATGGGAAAATCACTTTCTCACCTGCCTTTGCATACAAGCAAGGAAGACGGCTATGATGGAAGCTCAGTGTCTGATAACGTGAGGAATGGTTTAGTTCACTCAGAAGTGCACAATGAAGACAGCAGATGTGGAGATGTATCACAGTTTCCCTATGTGGAATTTACAGGAAGAGACAGTGTGACCTGCCCAACCTGCCAGGGAACAGGAAGAATTCCACGAGGTAAATTTTCCGTTTCATTCTTTTTATTTAATTTTTTAACCTATCGATTTACATCATAACCACATGAAGTTGTAATAATTCATAACAAATAGCTTTTCAAGTCAAGATGAAGTTTTTTCATCCCTTTGGCTTTTTTTTTTTTCCCCCGCTAAGAATTTTGTTACCCTAGGTAAGTGTAACAAATTGGGTCAGCTGTTACACCTTGGCTGTTACAGGTTGGATCTCCTCTGGTGTGTATAGTGCAACTGTTTCTTCCTCCTCAGCTTTGAATCCATTCATAACCATAGCTCTTGCAAGTTGAATTAGCAAGCCTTTAGTTCAATGACATTTTATTGTATCTTTTTTTAACTACCTATTTTAAACTATTTAAAGCAATATATAATTGCAAAAATGGCTGCAAATACAGAGACAGAAAAGTAGACCTGGGCCCCACCACTTCTTCCCTGGTCATTTATGGTGAACTTTCTTGGCCTTGCTGTTGCCAGTGCCCCTTGTCTTCCTTTATCCTCCCTTTGTCCCACTTGTGCTTGATAGGTGGGTAACTCCAGCTTGGAATTGAAAATACATAGGTTCTTTGGCTGCCTCAGGAAGGGAGTAGGCTGCACAGCATTAGTCTTCATACCTAACTATTTTGTTTGCTTTTCCCTCATCCTTTGCTTTTCCTTTCGGTAAAACATGCTGCTTTGTTACACTTCTGTCCTAAATGATAAGATATCTAAATATTTATGAAGAGACCTGTGAAAGGAGACTGCAGGATATCTGAAACTGTGCAGAAGGAGTGAGTGACTAATGCAGTGGGCCAAGGTGTAGCCTTTTGCTACAGTTGTGAGATTTTGCCTTTGACTGTCTGTCTTGGTTTGAAAGACAAATGTCTGCTAAGGAAGACAGGAGCCTCCCTTTGGAGTGGAAGATGCAACCCCCCTTCCCTCAAATTATTTTAATTTTGAAATCAAGGGGCTTTCAGGAAAAGATAGGGGAAATAGGAATAACAGTTCTTTACTAATATATATACATATAAAACAAGGCAGGAAAAATACTGTTCTNAGGATGGAATGCTTGGTTCCTCCCTCTGGGTGGAGCATCTCACAGTGGGATGGTGAGTTCTGAGATAAAGCACTGATGGGCCATTAACAGGAGATAGTCCAGGGGCAAGTTATCTGTGAGTCATGGGCAAGGCACTGAGGGGCTGTTAACAGAAGGTAATCCAGAGGGAGGAGGCAGGGAGCACTGTCCCATCTGGTTTCAACAGCTCATGAAGATGGTGATAGAATACATGCTTTTGGGCACATCTTACATTGCAACCCAGGACACTGGGGAAGAACCGTGAGGTGATTTTATGTTTGGGTCACCTTTTGCCAGACCTCTTATCCAAAATAGATTATTGGTTGTAAAAGCTCTTGGAACTGATTTTGACCAGCAGCTCAGGAAACTTGAGTGATGTCTGTGCCATGTTGTCCTTCTACATGTACTTCAGTGAGATTAGGTTATGATACAGTTCACCAACACTTGTGTCTCACCTTTGTAGAAGGATCAGGGAGCACAGAATATTTCAGTGGTTGCGAATACCTATAGGAGATTAGTGGTTTAGCTGTTAAACTTTCTACTACAATGTGTTCTTGGATATCTCTGAATTCAGCAAATTTGGCATCTAGAAAAGCTATGAAACTAAAGATTACCATAGCCAGAAAGGGTAAAAAAGTTTGTTCTGTTAACTTGAAACACTTGTTAATATCAATAGCATGTTTTACTTGAAATGCAGAAATAGCAGGATTTCTGTGTTCAAAAGCTTCTTTTTTTCACTGTAGAATCCTTAGATGTAATACTTAAATAAATGTAAGTTAATTATTGTATTAACAATTTTGCAATAACTATTAAAACATGCACGTTGTCCATACATTCTAATGAAATAATGTGGTTAAAGTTAGAACTTTAAATGAGTTATAAGAACTAAGAGGATTGTCTTTCTTATTATTCCTTTCTTATTATTCCTAGTATTTTAGATAAGAAAAAAGTCATGTTTGGAGGTCATTTGAGGGGACGGGAAAAATTAAGAATGACTGCATGACTAGTAAGACTATAATTAATATGTGATATGATAGCTAGACTATAATAAATCCATGGAATCGTGTTTTGTTACTTGGACAGCTTTAGTTTTTTAGTGTGATGTAGTATGAAAGCAGGACTGAGCTGGTTTCTTCACAGGTTGAGGATGCTTCATTGAAGTAGAGATGAAATTGTGTTTTAAATTGGTAGAGGCTTTTTAGAAGGTTGATGTTTTACATGCTATATATGCTTGGTTAGCATGTTTTGCTTAGCTTGGTGATTCAGCATGGAATCATTGCCAAGTGCTTGATTAGCTAAGTGGTGATTTGATCAAATTCTGCATTTGGCTTAAAAAATTGCAGGTTTGACTTGGCCTTGAGACCTCTGTTCTCATACAGTTCCACAACAAGTAGCAAAAGCTCTACAAGCAGATGTAATACATGTATTTTCAACAACTAATCTGTGCATATGTTCTTTATTTATACTGTTAAGATATCCTCCTTTAAAAATGCTGCCTAGTGATGTAACTTGTGTGAAGAAATTCCAGTAGATACTTATTTTGACTTCCAGGCTTCTGCAGCTCAGCAGCGCCGTGATAAATATACTCCTGATTTCCAGAATGCAGTGTATAGTTCGTGTTGCCAATACCACCTATATTGATACATAGTACCACCGCTTGTTTCACTTTGGGCATGTTCTTTGTTTTGGGGTGTTTTTAACCAGATCTGAGCTCTGCTTTTCAGAAGAGTACATACAGAATGCCTTCTGGATCGGTTCTTACTGCCTAAGCTTCTGAATGTTTTGTCCCATGAGTTCATATGCTCTGGCATAGAGAGCTCAGAGCTGTTCTACATCTCTTTTTCTCCAGGAACTGGTGCCAGAGGCAATGCTGCCTCCAGTCATGTGTGCAGCACAGAGGCAGAATTTATTGCTGTTTTGGTCTTTGCAGAGTTGGTGTTTTTCATCTTGATGTTGCATAAGCTGTGCTCTCTTTCAGAAAGTGACATCAACTACAGAGGCATTGGACCTGAGCCCTTATCTGGAATTTAAATGTTTATCTTTAGTGTTTATTCTTTGGTGCCACTAAGTTATAACGGGTACTCTTGGTGTAAAGGAGCTTCAACAACACTTATTCTTTGTTTAAATTCTGAA
>VZTN01003446.1:18360-29981 GCA_013400515.1 Erpornis zantholeuca | reverse complement strand
CCAGGAGTTTGTAGTGTCCATGTATTGATTGCTTTCTCCTAAGTTATTGAACAAAGAATATATTATATTATGACGCTAACAAATAGAATGTCCATTAATGTTCAGGGATTCTGCATGGGTTATGTTTTAGTTCTCTTTAAAGACTGGAAATCTCTGAAAACACTGTGCCTTTCTAGCTGATTTGGAGACATATTTTTTTTTTTAGGTTTGTTTGGTTTAGTTGTTTTAGGATTTTTTTTAATAGTTTTCCACAAGAAGTAAAAGCTCTAATAAGACAACATCATGCAGTGACTAATTATTTTGAGCAAACATATCATCATAGTCTAATTATAATCCAAGTTAGCCAGTCTTACATTTTATGTTTTTCTTACTTCATGTGTAAGTTGCTAGCTAAAAGCAAATAAAATGTTATCACCCTTATCATTACCATCATTAGGAGTTTTGCTTATTGTTTACATCTGTGGGCTTTATTCTCACATTGCAGTTCCACTACAGCAAAGGTACAATAGGGAAAAATAGCCAGTCCTGCCTCAAATAGTTTAGATAATTAATTTAATGGGTAGCAGCCTGACAGGCAAATACAAGAAAATTACAAGATAACATTTATAGAACAAGGATGTCATTATAGCCTGCAAGTAAAGATTCAATTCAGTTTTCGGTAAAAGCTGTAATGAAATGTATTCATTTCTTTCCTTAAAAGCATTATCAAACTTAAATCTAAATTTTCAAATGGGCTGTTTTTACTTTACTTTACTAAAGCCCACTTAAATGACCCTGCTTTTCAGCACATGGGAATACAGGTAATTGATAAAATTAGATATTTGTAATTACTATTAATTTTTAAATATTCAGGCTACACTTGTTAATGAAAATCAGATCACTTCATTTTAAAACAAAGATTTAACTATCTGGAAAGTTTAAAGTTAGTCCACTAAAGAGTTTGAATGAGTTCAAGATTATTCCTTTGGGGTATTTTATGGATAACTCAATCTCTTTGCTTCCTTTCTCACAATTGAGTTTACCTTAACGTTGGTCATTTTGAGTATATGTCAATTTAAAAGACACTTGAGTTTTTGTATCTCACAGCTTAATAAAACAACAGCAACAATAACAATGAAACTTTAATCCAAGCTAATTTATTATAATTTTCTTTATTGGTGATCTCATTTATGCTAGAAGTGTTAATGAAAACACGCTTATCTTTCACAGCATACAGACAGTTCTGTTTAAACTTTGATCCTTTAAATGGAGAATTTTCATTCCTGGTTTAAAGAAAAAGTGAAGGGTTTGCCACTTCTCCAGAGTAACAAATTGCTCAAAATCCAGGATGTAAGTAAGATCCCCTCCATACTTCATTCTTCATTTTGAGGATCTGATAGATTTCATCCAAATATGGAGCTCTTTCTTTCCCCACAATCTGCTCTGTGCTAGTCTCAGTCTCCACACTCTCCTCTGAACCTTCCCCTGTCCTGCACAGAACAGCTGGGCTATTCCTGTGGTCTCTCCAACGAGTGCAGCCAATCCCCAAAATCAAATTCCTAGTGTTGCGAGATGGACATTTAAACAGCCACCTTACAATGTGAGAACACAGAACCATTAAGGTTGGAAAAGACCTCATCAGGTCAAGTGTTGACCTCATCAAGCCAAGCGTTAACCTCATCAAGGCATCATCGAGTACAAGTGTTAACCTTACATGACCAGCAACGTCACCAAACCATCTCCCTAAACATGATGAAGGTCTTTGCCTTTATGGGCTTTTTTTCTTCAGGGAAAAAAAACCAAAACAAAAGTAAACAAAACAGAACTGTACAGACTTATGTTACTGAACAGGCATTTTCCCTAATATGAAACCAAAGGGTCAGCCACACATATCTTGGCGAACTATACATGTCCTCTGCTAAAACAGGTCAAGATTTCTTTACTGACAGTAGTTAGAGGCCTTGGTTCCTTGTTTCTTATAAAAGATAAGGACTTCACCTTGCAAAACACTCCTAAAGCCTCCAATTGCATCCAAAGAGCATTGCATTTGGTTTCAGTTCAGCAAGGTGTTTCTGTCACTGCTTTTTCTTGCTCTCCAGAGTCATTGTGCTGGGCCTCAGCCCATGTGTAGAAAAGATGTGACAAGATTTGAGTGGCTTTTTTATTCTTCTTTCCTGGTCTGTTGGTCAGTAGAGTACTAACGGACACTGGTGCAAGGAAAAGGATGACAAATCTTAGGATCTGTTGGCCAGGCAGAATTGTGTCACCCATACAGGCAACTTGTGGCTTGATATAAGACATTTAATCTCTCTGTAGTTAAACTCCGTCTGTAAAATGGATGTTAGAACACTGCTATGGCAGGAGCTGTTGTGAGAGGGAAAGGGTGTATAATTAATAGCTGACTAGAGGCTGGATGGCAAAATTCATCTGATGGTGGGGAGGTTCATAATGAATTTCTGACCTGGGGGACAAACATCAGTGGTACTTCATTACTTCAGTCCCGGGATGAAAAAAAGACCTTGGACCATTAAGAAGCTGGGGAGGAAGTGCAAATTGGGAGTAAAGAGAGAGATGGAGAATCATGTTTTTCAGTGCACTGAAGGGAAGTAGCCACACTCTCTACGTAGGGGGACTCAAGCATCTAAAGGCAAGTTAAAAACACAGTTTAATCCATTTTCTTTATCTTTCTTTTAGGATTCTTTATACTGCCTATATTTAGATCTATTTCATCCATCTGCTCCTTTTATCCTCCCTTTCTGCTCAGCATTTGCATTCAAATCTTCATATGACATCTCTTCAGAAAGCTCACCTAGGGGTCCCTAAATTCCCTAATTCCCTAAAAGACTACACCTACGTAGTCTTATCCGTATTCTTCTTTTGTAATTGTCTCTAGTTTAGAGAGACCCTAACAATGAATTTATTTACTTTCCCTTGCAAAGGTCACTATGAGAATTGCCATCCATTATATAATTGAATTTTTTTTTGGTCTAGGGACTTACAGGTCAAGAAGCCTTTCTCTGCTCTGCGTATTCAGAACTAAAGGAATGTTGTTTGTAAGCATCCCTAATGCTCTTTGTCATCCTATAAACAATAAATTTCGAAAAATAGAATGGCAGTCTGTGTTAAATTAATTTGGTAGCTACCATCTGATTGTTACAAGAGTAAAAAAAACTCTTCTATACCTAAAAAAAAAAAATACAAACCCAAGAAAATTATCCACTGCTGTTTAATATGCAACACTAAGTCTGTTGCAAGCAGCAGTAGGTTAATCAAAGTATTTATTTGAAGTAGACAGTATTTAATATAGCTTATATTTACACATGGATTGTCTCTGTTTTCTGTCTAGTTGCCCTTCAGAAAATAAGTAGGGTGCTGTTTTAAAACATTAAATTTCTGAAATGGGTGTCAGATGAATACACACATTTTCAGCAAATGCATTCTCCAAATAGGGCTATCTACTAGATACCAGAAAATCCCATGAGAAAAAATAAAAAAAAAAAGAAAAATGAGCATTTCAGGTTAGTAGAACACAGTATTTACCTCAGAGAAAACAAAGATTTTCAGCCCCCAGTCTTGCATAATTTAAGTGCTTTCCTAAATTCAGTATTCTCCTTTGTAAAATAGATGTTTTTCAGAGTGTTACAATCCCGAGGGCTTGAGAACGGCGTACACCTAGGCAGACACATGGGCAAAGCACTCAAGTTATTTCTAAAAAGTGACAAATGTCATCCCCCAGCATTTTTTATTCTTTAATCAAATTTTTTTTCTAGTGTTTTGTAGATTTTTTGTTGCTCTCACAAACTGGACTCTGCACAGCAATGTGTAGGTATTTCTTCCTTGGAGCCACGGAAGAGACAGAATGGAGAATTTTCATCCCCAGCTGAAGTGGGTTCAGTTTGAAACTGGGTGGAAACACCATTTAGTGTAGTGGTTTTGTTCACATCTCTTACCTTCTGTGAGATATGGGACATGGAGAAATGCAAAGCAGGCTTAAAACTTTAAAGAAATACAAAGAAGTTTATTACTAACAGGATTAAAATAAAAAGAAATAATAAGAACTTAAAACAAAACCTTTCTTTTAGCACTTCCCCCTTTTTTCCAACTTGTACAAAGGATAAAAAAACATGATTTTGGTCAGTATTTGCAGTTCTTAAAAGTCTCTCCAATATTTGATGAAAAAGTGGTTTCTTTTGCTTATCATGGTTTCCAAACTGTCACTAGCAAACAGACCCACCTGGATTTTCTGCTACCATGAAAAGGTCATTTCTCCCATGAACAAAACTCACAACCTCTTTCACACTGGCAGCCAGGAGCCACACATGGGGTGCCTCTTGTTTAAGGAGAGGGAAATTCCAGCCTGAAATCAACAGCTTTCTTCTTCACACAATTTCTAAATAGTCTCTTATAGCTCCTCACAAGCTCCTAGGTGACCTGGCACGGTCACCTTTCTTTTTTTTCTGGAGGCTGCACACATCATTCTTCTCCCCACCATGTCTTTTTAAAGAGAAAAAAACGAATTTGTGATATTACAGTCTTTACCATGACCTGCAGAAAGCAAGTTTAAGCTTTTCCTGCTGAAGTTCGACCCCACCCTCTTTTCCTGCCGCCATCTTCAACTCCGTCCCACATGACTTACTTTCTCTTTCTCTCTGACCTTGATGCCACCATGTTGAACAGTCAGTTTCGTCAGGGTTTATGTTGGAGAAAAACCTCTTCTCCCTTTATGATGCCGGCTGCTTGGTGTCTTCCTCAGTTTTGATGCAAGCTGCATTAGTTTTAGAAAGCTGTGTTGGCTCCCACGGGGTCTGGGGGTAGGGGCCGTGTGGTGAGGGGGAGAGGTAGCCCGGCCCAGAAGCCGCTCCAGGTGAATTCAGCTGCCAATGGCTGGTGCTGGCAGTCCATGGCTGGTGTTAGCTGCCTGTGGCTCTGAGAGAGTTTCCCCACAGCAACCCGGGGTCCATGCCATGGCACTGGGAGAAGCAGGAGAGGCCAGGGGCCGAGGCCCGGCCTGGCCTGGCCTGGCTCCGGCCTGCCCGGCCACCCTCCGACCCTGACCCTCAAGGCCAGAACAAAAAAGGGAATCTTTCCCCCACCTGCCATCCTTTAAATATGCGATTGCAGAGGCGTTACCAGCCCTCTCACTGGGTAAGCAACCTATCCATCAACCAAGTTTTCAACCTACCACACCAGGTTTTAGGTATTTGAAGTTCTGGCTCATTCCCTAGCGGAACAGAAACATTACACAGAGGTTATATTAAGTAAAATCAATGGTTCTAACTGAACTAGCATTAGTTCTATGGAATGCAATAACACTCCAGCAATGGCCTTTTTTTGGCTATTCTTCATGTTAACCTATGTAGCAAGTAATTACCCACATCATTACTGAAACTAGTTTTAAGGCATTACTTCAGGAGGATAAAGCAACTTTTTCACGTTATTCCGCTACTGAAATAAGAAAATGGAATAGTTCCAGGCAAAAAAAATGTATTGTAAGGTGAATGAGGAAGAATATCAGCAAGATAATTTGGCAGGCAGTATAATGGTAGCAGGATTATTTCTTTTCCTTTTTATAGCTTTTTGTTTTAATTGAAAGATTGGATTAACTCCTGTCACTAATCCCAGCCTTCTCCTATCCAATTTACCATTTGATATACTGTCATAGTCAGCATTGTTGAGCATCTTTTATCAGCCCTGTTTTATAAGTTTCTTCCTGTTATATTGGTGTTATTGTGGAACCCCCACAGATTTTTGTAGTGTTCCTTTGTCCTTTTGAAAATACTACCTTATTGACAATTTCTTTATCTCATTCCAAATACATGAATGGAAAAAAAAAACCACACCTGCAAAGGGTTGTAGTATAAGTTAAAACTGCTAAATAAATTATATACAAAAATTAAAAGCTGCAAGTATGCAGTATAATGCATATTTTATTATTTCCTCCTTACAATGTTGTTTAAAAATACATAACCCCGTGATGTATGTATATTTCCTTGAGGAAGGTGCTCTGTAGCTCTGAGGCAGGATAAGTAGCATGTGATGTGGCAGCTGTAACGTAACAGCATATTTTCCCATAAAAAGCAGAGTAAATGGGCACATAAATTCCATATAAACTGTCAGCATGTCAGCTATGCTAACACTGGGTAAGCTACTGCCCTTGAGCTTCACAAACTTATGCACCATCATTTTTCAAACAATTCACTTCAAGAACTCCTGTGGAAGCTACACTACAGCTACACTACAGCTCCTGTGGAAAAAATGCTCACACCACCCTTCTTTTGGCCACTTCAGCCAAAAGTTCATTTGCAAGACACAAAAAGGGAAGAAACCCAACCTTTATCTGGTGTAGGTGATGCTTTCCCTGGTGTCTGAAACTCTGCAGGGAGTTTAATTATATTTTCTGATAGATTATCCCAGTCCAGGTTTCATCTCACCTGGCTTCAGGTATCAGCAGAGCTCTGCATTTGAGCAAGTCACCCCAGGCTCTGCAGTCACTGATGGCAGTCAGCTGGGGTGCTGAGCTCTTTTAGGGAGCAATTAATCTGATCTACTTTATCTGTGTACTTTAGGTGACATGCATCACACCTTGAAAGAGCCTAGGGAATTTAACAGACATCAACACCTGCATTATGAATGTCTAAGTTAGAAGGCATAAATCAACTCCTGAATATCTCCAGACCGCTAAAATAACTGTTCTGCTAAATTAATTTTTTGTTTGTTTGTTTGATTTGAAGTGTATTTGACTACCCTACATCTTTGGATGGATATATGTAAGGTGGGGTACTTCATACGCTTGGCCCATCTCAGTAGCCCCTATTAAAATACCTACTACCTCAGCTTTCGTGTTTGTGAACAGGAAATCTGCAGACTGATTAAGTCTTCCCATATAGAGTGAACTGTGATATGGAAAAGCTGTAGAAAGAAGGAATTCTAATACAATTTTGATGAACTTCATGCAACATTCAAACCCTATTCCAAATACCGCACACACGTTGAGAAAAAGACCAAGCATACATGAGTTTGAAAATTTCTAGGCCAAAAAAATTGGCAATTTTGTCTTAGCAAGTTCATTATTTGTACTACCTATTTCAAATAACTATTCCTAACGTAGGGGGAAACATCATGTTGATAATTTTACAATGAAATTCTTTTTATATTGAAAACACTTTCTTGAATGAAACATAACAATATTTAGCTAAAGAAATAGGACGGGAAGAAGAATTCCTTTGCAAAACTTGAAAAAGCCTTTTTTTTCCTTCATACTTTTCAAATGTATTTTAGGACAGGAAAGCCATTACCCAGAAAAATTACATAGGAATATTTACTGACCACCTTAGATAGCTTCATATGTTCTGGACTGTGACATAATGGTCATGAAAGACAAGCAATGTCAGCTTGAAGCAGTTAAAATTGTTTCATCAACAAAGAAAATGAAACTCCCACAGTCACCCTTCCTCTTCAAGGTCAAGCGTTCTCTGCCGACCTCTTGAAACATGCACACAACTAAATTATACAGGCATATCTTTGTTATCATAAATACATTATGTACGCCTATTTTCATAGTTAATGTAAGAGGGTCAGAGAAAATTTTTACTTGATAAGGCGGGTCAGTAACCTGAAAATGTTGAAGAACACTGCTTTAGATAGATGGACAAGGAAAGTCTTTATGACCTGATTTCCATGAACTTTAGCTGAGTTTCAAGTGCTGAGGAGGTATTTTAGTCTACTGTAGAAAGCAAGCCATTCTGAAGATGTTTCCTAGGTTGCTATCAATGAGCCACTCAGCATTTCTCCATGTCATGTTTTCCATGTGACTCAGGTGTCCAAAAATATTTCACTTTTAATTTGAATCCCTCAAGTAAGCACTGTGAATTGCTATTATCAGCTAATGAAGCAACCTAGTCTGAAGTTTTAATAAAATCAAGAAAATGAATCTGATATCTTGAGTTAAAAGGATCTTTCTGAATTCATTTAGCTCAAATGGAGAGCAAAGGAGATGATTTGTCTCTGAGTTGGGTACATTCTGCTTGTTAATTTTATATGGTTTATTGTGAAACAGATCTGGTCTTCGATAAAGGATTTTAGACACTCTTGCAATGAAATAAAGTAATACCGTGAAAAAGAGGAAGACAAAATCATCAGCATGAATATCTACAATTTTAATACCTCATAAGTCATTAGTCATTATTTGAATAAGTGTCTTAATTACAATTACCTCTCACTTTAAAAAATAATGTAACATATCTGGTTATATTAACAGTTTTGTCATCTTAGGTTTCTTGTTTGTTTTTAATTTTTGTTTCGTTTATTAATTTCTTTTTTTTTAGGTTTTCTTCCATTTGAAACTGCCTTGATTCCTAGCTACTCACTAACATTTGAATATTCAAATCTCTTGCCAACTTCTTTTTCAATGTCAGAAAATATAAAAGAACAAAAAAATCTCTGTTTATTGACTCCAAAATATAAATGTGGAGTTCCATGATTCACATTCAAAAACTCATCTTTCAGATCCTCACAATCATGTTCTGAGAAGCAACCCAAAATTATGACAACAAAGTTGGACTATGGAAGGCATAAATAAGAAGGTTAAATATATTGGTTATTTTTCCTGGCATCATATAACTTTCTTGGCATCTAGTAATACATTATGCACATAAAATAATACTAATTAGAAAAGAGAGAGAAGCACTGTTAAGACAAAAAAAAGTGGCAGTCACTTTTGATGCTCTTACCAGGATTGTGCTAAGGTGAGATATATCTGATGTTCTGGTAAAGGGTTGGTTTGATCTCATGCCCTACAAATGGATCTACTAAAAGATAAAGGAATTCTGATAGCTGGATAGACTGCCAGTAAACTTCGAGCTTCTTCTTGCCCTTAGGTTTGGTGGCTTGGGTAGTAACCCTCATGAGAATTCTATAATCTATTTGCAGTTTGATTTTTATGTCTTATGAAGTGCATACACACAGTAAAAAAAAAAATTAAAAAAGGAAGAATAATATATATTTGTTTTTCGTTTTATTTTGGTTTTTTCCCTTAAAGCTGGGGAGAAGATTTCATTTTATGATGTGTTTTAAGATTTATGCAAACTTTGGATCAATGCATATATGCCATTTCTATAGCTAAGCCTCAAGCTGTGATCCCATCAGATCTCCTGGGGCATTTCCAGCTGTGATCCTGTCAGATCTCATAAGCTAAATAGGTTGGGCCAATTCAAGCTGTGATGCTGTCAGATTTCATCAGCTAAGCAGGTTTGGGATGAGTCAGTGCTCGAACAGGAGACTTGCAATAAACAGGTTGATCTCAGAGGACATCATGGTTGTGATAACTCCACAAAGGTGGGAGATGTTCCCTTTTCCTTCACGAAGGCATTGATCTCAGACAGAAACTCTGCAGTCCTTTTACATCACACTGCTGAATAGCAGTGCTTATGAAAGAGGGGGGATGAAACTGAGGCACTTCCCCAGATCTCAGCATAAATTGACAGGCAGATATTTGCTTTTTTTTTTTTTTTTTTTTTTTTTCTTTCCTATAATATGTGTTTCCCAGAAAGAAATCAGGAGAGAAACATATGAGACTGGAATGGGTGAGTGTGGTCCAAATTTTGTTTGGACAACAATGTACATATCTTTTTCACTTTGGAAACTGCTTTGGCTGTGCCAACAAAACTTTGTACGGCTTTTGCAGAGGCAAAAAGCAGGAACAAGTGCTTTCATTCTGTTTCTCAGGTAGTTTCCATTGCAATGTGTTAGGATAACGCTTCTTCTAAGGACCAGCCTTTCTTTCTCTGTAACAAAGAAAACTGTATATCCTACTGGTGATATTATTCATTCGTGCTTCTTTAAACTTCATGTTTGTATTCAAACAATGTAGAGAAGAAAACTAAATAGGTGAGGTTTATGAGGTTTCCTGTGTAAAACAACACCTTTCTTTGTTTATTTTGTAATTCATTCTCCTTCATTTCATTGTGAAATGAAAACAAAAAAACAAAGAAGCTGGTGGGAAAAAAAAAATCATCTTTGGAAGAAAAGGAAACAATTTTGAAGTTGTATCCATTTTTTGATGATATTGGGGGGTTTTTGTGTGTTTATATTTGTGGCCTTCTTAATAGATATTTGTGACAAAATAATTTCCGTATTAAGTAACTTTTATCATCAGAAGTCACATTTTCTTGTTATATGGTTAACTTCACTAAACAGGTAAGGAAAATGCTGTGTCTTAAAAATGAACTTGATAAAAAGAAGTGCACAATTTCAAAGAAAATATAATTAAAATAAAACATTACAAAAGTAATGATGTAAAACTTCTCAGTACACATTTTTTTTATGAAATAAAATAAAAGGTGTTCTTAGTGAGGAAAACTGCTGTTGTGGAGTACTTTCTAAGCAGTTTTTAGAAACAAGATCTTGTGCTGAAATAATCCGTCTCCATGATGAGATGCTCTCCAAAAGACACAAATACCCTTTCTGCAGAATAAATCTTGAGAGATCCTGTTCTCTTAATGTAGTAAAAGGCAAAGATCTCTAAACAAGTACTAAGTGTGCATTCAGTCCACTCCTCCTTCCTTTGCTTGTAATGAACTGTGGACAGAATATGGGGGTTTTTCATCACTTTTCAGGAAGTCCTTCCCTGACTTAAAACTTTCAGCTGTTGTCTGTGATGATCAATTGATGATATACCCCAGACTAATTTAAAAAATAACCTTCTGGAACAGCAGGATGAGACTCACCTCACCACATTAAGCTGGAAAGGTCTAGCAAAGTGGAAATCTGCAGTCACCTGGGGCTCCTCTCAGTCTCAGAGAGGCCAGAAAGAGAAACCAGGAAACCACTTTTCTGGGCAGAGTTTAGCAGAGGTACACCAAAAGTTTTTCTTTCTTTCTGTTGACTTTAAAGGGAAAATTGGGGATTGATAGGGATATCCATGCAGACATCTCAATTAGTCAGATAAATATAGCCCATGTTTTCCCACAAGAATGTGCACCACTGTATTGGACTAACTTCTTCTCATTTGGCAAAACCCAAGAGGTGTTATTTCTCCTCAACACAAGCAGTTGGCTTGATCCCATGCCACTGATTACTCAACAGAGAGAAAGGACACCTTATTTGCAGTAAAATATCTGAGATGTGGTTTTAAAGTGTTAGGTCCTGACCACTTTGCTTTTCTTCCCAAGGCTCTGCAAGCTAAAAGATGACCATCTCTACAATTCTGATGGTCTTGGTCACCACCCAGATTAGAATGAAGAGATGCTACATCCTCACTGTGCCTCAAGCTGCCTGCATGCTCAGACAGCTCCTACCACCCCAGCTAGACTTGTTTCATCTTCTCAGTATCATCAGGACAGTTGCACAGAGTAGAAACGCTAGGTTTTCTATCAGTGATCCTGATTTCTATCAGTGTCTGGGCTTCTTCGACTTGTGGTGTGGTTACCCAAGAACATGCCAACTCAGCATGGCAGTCTGTGCTCCAACCCATCTTTCACAGGGTACTGATGCCTGGAAGAAGCTGGATTCTTTGTGCTGGGCCTCAGGGCTGAAAATTTTTTCTGTTTGCGTACCTCTTCTTAGTGGCACAAGGATGTTTTCCCCTCCTCCCTCACCACCCCCACCCTCCTTTCTATTCTTTTTTTTTCTTTTTTTTTTTTTTT
>VZTN01003446.1:0-18303 GCA_013400515.1 Erpornis zantholeuca | reverse complement strand
CCATTTGAAATGTTAAACCTTAGATGAAGGTTCTGACGCTTGTGTCAAGATTAGCATGGAGGGTAGGAGGGAGAGGGAGATGTTTTCCTCAGGAACAAAGCCCTCAGTGCAGGAAAGTACGTCAATAGGGATGAGGGAAATACAAAGAGTAAAGGTTGGCTTTTTAAATGGCTGAAGTTAGAAAGAGTGATCTTTGTGGAACTGGTCACAAAGGGAGCAAAGTGTCTGTACCAGAAAGACTGAGTGACCTTTTCAAAGCGTTAGGCATTGTTTATTTTCATTGAATTAAGTGTGTATGTGCATGTGAGTCTGCTGAGTGCTGAGCAACTGACAGATGCTGCAAATTTTTTTCCTAAATTTGCTGAGTCTCTACTAATTACAACTAGGATGGAGCTGCATTTTTCAATTCACAGTTAAATTCTTAATTTTTAAATACTTCCCAAGCTGAAATGGACACAAGTAGGCAATGCTTCTCCTTAAATCTGTTCCCAGGCAGATTCTGGAGGAAGATTTCTTCGTTTAATTCAGCACTTCATTCACATTTCAATTTACTGTTTTATATAGTATTCACTTCAACACCTCAATGTTGATTGGAGGGACAACACAGCAGAGCACAGACAGCCAGGGAGGTTCCCGGAATGTGCTGAAGACAACTTCCTTCTCCAAGCGACAGGGGAACTATGAGGAGGGTTGCTGTGCTGGACCTTGTGCTCAACACCAACCAGGGGCTGGTGGGGAATGTGAAGCAACAAGGATACATTTCCTGCCCAGGGCTTCAGGAAAGGAGACTTTGGCCTCTTCAAGGAGCTTCTTGGTAGAGTGCCATGGGAAATGTCCCTGGAGGCAAGAGAGCCCCAAGAAAGCTGGTTAAAAATGGAGGATTGCCTCCTCAAAAATGAAGAGTGATGTGTCCCAACAGAGAGAAAGTCAGGCAAAAACTCTAGAAATCCTGCATGGATAACAGAATGATTGAAAATTTCAAAATGAAAAAGAGTGGCCTTTGATTGATACATATGGGAGCAATTCTTTTCTTGGGTAATAGAGATGCACTGGACCAGGTCGTCCAAAAAAGTTGTGGCTGCCCTGTCCCCGTAAATGTTCAGGACAGGCTGGATGGGGTTCTGAGCAACCAGGTCTAGGAAATGTGTCCCTGGTGTCACCTCTGCTCTAGGGGAAGGGGTGGTAGAATGAGGTGAATGTTAAGGTCTCTTCCAAGTCAAACCATTCCAGGCTTCTGCAACTCAGTATTGGGCTCTGTGAAGTTATGTAACAGAAAATGTGAAAACAAAGCCTTATTTCTACTAGTAAATTATACATGCTCAGAACTGGGTTTGGATGCAGAAGCCAGCTGGCATGGAACAGTCCAGCCCCTTACTGGGAAGTTCTTCTGGGTGGCCACATACAAAATGCCTATTGAGAGTCATCCTTGGCCCATGTTGTCTCCTGAACTCTTCCCAGAAAATGTCTGGGGGAATGTTGGCTACTGGATGCCAAAAATATGCTAGGTACAAGTTTAACAATTTAACTTTATTGGCAATTGTATTCCAGAGCACAGGAATACTTTCTGGCACTGATTAACTTCGAAGTACAAGTACAATCATTAAATCCTTTGGACTGTGCTGTTCTCACTTTGGTCAAAAACCAAAAAAAGAAGCAGGTCTTATTGTGTTACACTCTAAGGAATATCTCTCTGGTTTTATTCTCAGATTAGCTTAAAGACTGCATTCACTCTCTTGGCTGACAGCTCCAGGTGATACGAAAATTATCCTGCATGTCTCTCTTACATGCTTCTCTGTAAACAAAGGTTTAGGTTTGGAAAGGAAAAGACTAAATAGCTAAAAAATACAAGTCAAAGGCAGCTGTGCATTTGTGACACTTTATAAATAACTAAAATATGTATTAAGATTCCTTTGACCTGATTTTATGCACAGGCAAAGCTACTTTACCTTTGCTTTCATGTATCAAAGAAAAAACTGGATTAAGTAGATTATTCTATACATTAGAGTATATTTAATTTTGATCTTGCTGTACAAGCAGAGAAAATGCCATATTACTGTAGTTCAACCCAGATGTAGATTAATAAATAAATGTGGAGAAAGAAATTGCAAATAATGGATTTTTTTTCTGTTGAATAATTTTATTTTAAGAGGTAAGATCCTAAATTTCTTTATATTTGGTTAAATTTTTCAAGTATTTTTGTTGCTATAGAGGCCTTCTTGCTTCAGTTAGTGAAAGCTGCTTCAACTGAAGATATTTCAAAGTACCTAAAAAATGTTATCTTATTATAGGTGATACAGGACAGCTGGTGTACAAAGCAACAAAATGCTTTGAGTAACTGCAACATCACTGGGGGAGATTTCAGCATGATCTACTTGAAGGTACTGTGAATTGCAGGGGAGCTAGACTTGATGGCTTTTAGAGGTCCCTTCCAATCCAAATTGTCCTATGAATCTGTGATCACATCAGTGACCTGTGTGGTAGGACAATTTCACTCATGATTCTTAGACAAGGTCCCAAAACCTCACTCTGCGATGGGCAGATGGACACTCTTGTGTAGATGTCGATGGATAAATGCAGACACTCATGGATCAGTTTATATGAACCTATTCAAATGTCTCAGCATCTATTTAAATATTAAGCATCTATTTAAACAACAGCTCTATTACTAAAAACATTAGCCTGTAGAATGCTTTTAAAGAGGGAACCTTTCTTCTTTTTTCCTTCTCTCTGTGTAGGACCTGAGTTGATTTGAAATCCGGCATTAAATCTACTGGAAAAGAGTTAGAATCACACTGAGAATGATATTTGGAGCTACACTTTCAAAACAAGTGAATAATTTCTATTGATCACCCTGGAAAACAAAATCCATAGATGTCAGGCATTCCCACATATCTTGGAAACCTAGGCAGCTGTCTTTTATGGTGAGGCACAAATTTTTACTGCTGTTTTTGGTGGAATGCCAAGCCTGGAAGAAAGTTTGTACCTTTCTTATCCCCTTCCCCTCCCCCTAAAGATAAAGAAAAACCACAGCTAGTCTGTTTTAACTCATAATTGAAATCTTCTTCTCTCTAAACAGAAGCACCCCTTAAAATAAAATAAAATGCCACATAAAATGCAATTCCTACTACAATATAAAATGTGCTTTCACTCAGGCTCTCTGTAGCATTATCTCTAACTGCAGTGTAACTAAAAACTAATAACCTCATTTTTAATTAGCTGGGTTTGTGGCATTTTGCACCCATCTCACAGTTGTTTTTTCTGCAGTGTATATCATTATTAACTCTGGATGTCTTCAAGGAGGTCTTAAATATAGTTTACTTGCTTTCTTCTTCTTTCTGAAAATTGTTCTCAAAACCCTCATATTCATAAAAAAGAGGAAAAAAAACCCCAACATTCTAACAGTGATCTTAAGCACAGTATGAGTGATTCTGATTTTATGGAGCTATTCTCTTTGTTCTTCCATTATCAGAATCCTTTCCTCTCCTTTTAGTCAATAGAGTGGGAATATATTTTTTTAAAAATATTATGGTGTTTCAGTCTGACTGCTCTAAAAATCATTAAGGTGTGAATTTAGAAAGGAAGACCACAAATATTGTGCATTGGTTCCTTTGATGTCAAAATAGTACTGAGTAATTACAAAGGGTACATAATATGTTGTGGCTTTCAGTTCTTTTAGAGACATTACTTATAGTGAGGGCTGATATAAAAGGACACTTTTATATAAAAGTGTTCAGTGCACAGCAGTGGTGTAAACAGGAAGCTCTCTCAGTTTACAGCACTTCATCACAGCTGTCAGAGAAGACAAGACACCCTGAACACATTTAGAAAAACTTGTAAACTATTGGAAATCTGACCAGAAGCATGCCCTAAACCCAGATGGGTCATGTCACTGACCTGTGCTGTGTCTTATCAACAAGAGATGCAGATTGTGGCCATTGCACCTTCAGATGTTACCCCACTACCTCTCAGGGTCCTCATGGAGCTGTGCAGGGCTGTGAAGGGAAGCCTGGGTGCATAGTCAAGTCATGGAGGGCAGAATCCCCTGTCCACAGCACAGGTTTTGGAATTAGCTGATCTGTAAACATCCCTTCCAACCCAAACTCTTCTGACTCCATGAGTCTAAGAATAAAAAGGGATAATATTCTGTACATACTGACTTGTGCCACAGGGACAAAATACGTATTTTTTGTCTCATTTAGACAATTAGTAGTATCTCCAGCTGGAATTATTCCTTCTTTTTTGGCAAAAGATGAACCTATTTTCAAATGAATATAAGGAGACCTGTTCATGCTCCTGCTTGTTTGGAAGGCCTTTGTTAGTTATCAGTTAAATTTTTTCCATCTTTAGCATGCAGTAATCTAGATAAAGAATCACTGGATTTTTTAGGTTAGAAATGAACTGGAAGATCGTCGAGTCCAGCTGTTAGTCCATCACTGTCAAACCCAACACTAAACCATGTCCCCAAGTGCCACATCTACATGGCTTTTCAAGTTCCTCCAGGGCTGGGGACACCAACACTGCCCTTGGCAGCCTATGTTACACCTTGTCAACCCCTACAGTGGATAAATTTCTCCTATCATCCAATCTAATCCTCCCCTGGCACAACTTAAGGCCATTTCCTTGCATCCTGTCCCTGTCCCCTGGCAGCAGAGCCTGACCCCCACCAGCTGCTCCCTCCTGTCATGAAGTTGTGCAGAGCCACAAGATTCCCCCCTGAGCCTCCTTTTCCCCAGCCAAAGCCCCTTTCCCAGCTCCCTCAGCCGCTCCTGGTGCTCCAGATCCCGTTGCAGCTCTGTTCCCTTCTCCAGACAAGACCCAGGATTCGAGGTGCAGCCTCACCAACGCACAACACAGAGATGGTCACTGCCCTGGTCCTCCTGGATGCACTGTGGCTGATAACCTGTGCTCTGCTCCAAAGCTACTTCTCTAGCAAACATACACCTCGATCTTTCAGAAGTTTGGGCAAAGGTCACAACGCAGAAAACACAGAGACAAGAACTGCTTCCTTTATTGTGAAATTTTGATGCCTACTGCTGGAGCTGACGAAACCTGAATACATGGGAATTTTTCCTTCCACAGGTTTATATAAAAAAATAAGTAAAAGAAAGCAGAAACTTAAGAAGGAAGTAGGAGTTATTCATGTGACTGATTTAGAGTATCTAGCTCTGATGTCTCAGGATGCTGATTTCTTGAAGGCGCTTAAACAATTTAATCCACAGGGTGACTCATTATAGAGATTTTCAGTTTCTCACCTGAACGACTCTCTCAGGGAGTTTATCTCATGCCAGATTAGGAATTTATTTTGAATGTGTATCATTAGGCCAAATCTGTATTCTCTTTATAACTTTCAAGAGAAAATCTGCTAAAAGACACATAGGTTCTTGAATTTGAACCTTAAATGCAGGAAACACATAATTTTCCTCCTATATGTTTTTCCTTGCAGGAGTTTATGCTTCCAATCATCACCTGTACAATTGCACCTAGATCCATTTGATCAACAAACGTCTACATAAATATGAGATCCCTGCCACAAAGATAATGAAACACTGAAGGACATTGGGAACGTATATGAGGAATATTTTGCTTTGTCAAAAGCTCAAGAAAATATGTTGCTTTGTATTCTGCTTCTTTTTCTTTCTTTGTTTACACTGTCTCCTTTTTCTGTCTCTATGTTCTTATGTTTTTGGGGGGTTTTTATTAGATGGATTTATAATCCTGTTTTTAGAGTGTCCTTGAATAGATTTCTATAATTAGTAATTATAAATAAAGATATAGTCTTGGGTTATGAAGTTTACTTTTATTGACTGCAAAAAAAGATTTAAGTTTAACTTCTCCTTATCTGATTATATTTACCAGAACTGTGGGAATTCACTCTGCTATAAAAGTGGACCTTGCTGCTAGCTGGCATACCCAAGAACATTTAAATAAAAATAGCAATGAAAACCCAAGCAAATATTATTTATGTCAGTTAGATACCAATGAAATCTAAGGCTTTCCGGAGCAGACAGGATCGATTTTTAAATTTTTTTTTCTCTCTCTCTCTTTTTTTTCTTTTTATATGACAGAATGACACACTCTTCACTCAGCCACTCAAGCTGAAGAATGACTCAAGAACCCTGTGAAGGTCAAATGCATTTTCACCCAACTGATGCTCTTGTAAAACTGACTTAACCCTCCTTGTGCATTTCTGCACAGCATGGAAGTTAGCTTTGCAGCTCCAGATCAGACGAAGTGTGGCAAGACCTTCCTTCTGTAGAGCTCTTTTGTTTTAAGCAGAACAAAGTCCCTATAAGCAGAACTGTAATTTGCACATTGGAATGCCTTCTGCCTATAACGATCTCGCCGGCAGAAAGCACTGTCATTTCACAAATGGCCCCACAGTGCTGCCCAAAGCTGTGCAAAAGTGTACAGATACAAACTGAGAAAGAAACTAATACAGGCCCTGATCCTGCAGTGGACATCTAGGGTACAATGAGGACAGCACTATCAAACTGTAGAGATAACACTTTGCTCACAGTATGCCACAGCAGACATGGCAATGTGAGAGAAAAGGAAAAGGAAGTTTGGATCCACCGTGGGTTGGCAGAGAAACATGTTATCTGAATATCTAAATGTGTTTGGGTAAGTGAATTTAAGCCACAGAAAACAGTTTTTATAGAGGAAAAAGAAAGGCAAGACCACGTAAACACAGTATATTCGGATCTGAGAAGTCCCCACACCACAGAATCACAGAATATGCTGTGTTGGAAGGGGCTCATCAGGATCATTGAGTTCAGCATTCCTGGCACTTCACGGGGAGCCCCAAGAATCCCACCATGTACCTGAGAGGTTTATCCAAATGCTCCTGGAACTCTGCCAGGCTTGGTGCTGTGAGCACTGCCCTGGGGAGTCTGTTCCAGTGCCCAATCACCCTCCGGGGGAAGAACCTTCTCCTCATATCCAACCTAAACCTCCCCTGACACAAATTCAGGCCACTCCCTCAGGTCCTGTCCCTGCTCACCACACTGCAGAGATCAGTGTCTGCTCCTCCTCTTCCCCTCTGACTTCCTTATGCTTGTGGAGGAGAACAGAGATGACATAACCCATTGACAGAGCTGACTTCCTGTTCCCTGAGCAGGGGAATTGAGATGCCAAGGGGACCAGCAGCCTTTCACTGAAAGAAACCCCATTAGAAGAGGGATGCTGCTTTTCCAGGATCTCCTGCACATCTCGTTGTAGACTCCTCAACTTTCAGGTTGCAGATTTGTCCTCATAGTAGCAACCAGCACCTTGAAGAAACAATGTCTTATATAGCCATGTTCTCAAACAGCCGGTGACAGTGAACATGAGGGGACTGCTGCACTCAGAGGACTAGTGACAGAACATGGCTCTGTAACTGTGCAACACAAGTTTTTCTTGGCTATTAAGACAATATTCAGTTCTGAGCACACATTGTAGCTAATAAAACAAACAAACAAACAAACAAAAAAAAACAAACAAAAAAACCCCAAGCAAACAAACTTTCCTTCAAGTTAGGACCGTGAAAAGAGACAATAAAAGAGATTTATACTGAACTTCCTGGTTGGATCTGGACATTTATGCTATAGTTCTGAGGATTCCCCGTGCAACAGTGAAAGATATCTGTGAAGAGGATGTAGAAAGAAAAAGAGATAAAACTAAAAAATACAGAAACCAAAAGCAGTCAGAAAGGATTAAACTTGATTCTCAGAAAAAAGAAGACGGAGAGAAAGGTAGAAAAAAGGTCAGTGCTAAAAACTATACTTTACAAGGCGTCTCTTCTTATAAGGGTATTCTGTGTTTCATAGTGAATTTAGACCTATGAAAAAAGTCTTCCTTTTAATTTGTAAGTACCTGAGTAACAGTAAAAAAAAGGATATTATTTTCCATATGTGTTTGGGGTTTAAATTATCAATGCTAGAGTGGGAGGATATATGCCAAATGAAAATTTTGAAAAATCAGGCAGAAGTTTTGAAAAAGCTTAGCTATCCTTTAACTAGAAGGTCCTGTTCTACTATCCACCACACCAGGTGCAAGGATCTGAAAAGAAAGTGGAAGTTCTATTCTGCATATTTTGTGTATCATGAAATAAGAGAGGTTTCATCTCACATCTCTTGGTCTAACAGGCTGGACTGTCATCTTCTCATGCATGAGCCCTTTTTTTCCCTGAAGATTCTGTTTTAAAATGCCTGGGATTATCCCAAACAAATTTGGACATTTAATTGTAATGCAAAATTTAGAAGTTTACTGGCTATTATTATAGCGAGTAGTAACAGAGAAATAATTCAATCATTTTAAGACCCTACTTATTGAATGCTCTTCAGTAACCTGTTGAAATTTTGTGGATTATGTCTGTTTCCTCTGGCATTATCTAATCTCACCAAATATAGACACATTGGCTCTAATTTCTGTAATTTCTCTTCTCTCTTATATCTGTTCCTTTAGAAAAAAAAAGGACACTTACACACTTCCATACTGTCCAGCATGTAAAGCATGCCATAGTCACTGCCTCATTTCCCTCAGAGCCCTCATCCTTCACATGTTTGTGTCTCTCCACGTTACCTCTTGGCATGAGAAAATGTTATGGCACCTAGAACCTTGTCAGCCTTGCAAAGCTGAGGATCTTCCTCCTGTGACCCACTTTTCACTTGCCATGAAGTAGTCTTTTGTCAAACTACCCAGGGCTTCTGCCTCACTGCCATAACCATGGCACCCCAAGTGTCCTTATTCACCTTGCACTGTGAGAGTCTGACTAGAATCCAATGCCCAGCTTCTACTTAGAACCTGGGCTTTTTTTTTTTTAATGTTTAAATAATTTTGTTCTTCCTCTGTCTCTTCACATTTCACCTCGTAGCTGCTAATCTTCTCTGTGTGTGTAGATCCATCCAATCTCACCCTGTAGCTTTTAGTTTGCAGTTTCATATTAAAACAAACACAGCTTAGGAGGAATGATACTAATTTTAAAATCCAGAAAATGTTATCAAGAACATACACACCAAAACTTAATGGCCAATTAGTGTGCAACACCTGCACCTAATCAGGCATGCTCCAACCAGCACCAGCAGTGACATAAACAGTAACTACCAATGGGGAGATTTGAGCAAGTCTTAATGAGGAGTATAATTGTACTGAGAAGAAAACAGGAAGAAAATTTTTTTTTTTTTGGTTGTTTTCAACTTGATCATTGTCACCACCTGCTGCCCTGCAGAGGATATCCTGAAGAGAAGGCTTTTTAGGATAGCTCATCACTTTACTTTCCACCTGGACTTTGGGAAGAGGGTTAACTTTTTCTCTCTTTTCTCCTCCTTGTTTCATTCCCCACCCTAAGGCAACTCTGAAGGTTGTCTCTACTGTCAGCTGAGTCCCCTAATAATAAGCTGTGTACGTGTAAACCTACTTGAACTTTCACAAAGTCCAGCAAAGGAGGGTATAAAAGGTAGGGCCAAGTAGAGAACAGGGGGGAAGAGAAGGCAGGATGGGATTTCTCTGCAAACCAGTTCATGTCCTTGGCTTGACTTGGATCATTAAAATTGTGGCAGAGTCAGGTATCTGCCAGGGGAATAACAGTAATAAACCAAAGAGTTCATCCAAAAAATTAGAAACTTCACTTCTCCCTTCTTACCCTCAATCTGAATCAGTAATGTGAACATCGGGGGGCCATCATGTCCCCAGTCAAATTGTTTTGCTGATGGTACTTTCTCAGACTTTTATGTTCTTAAACTTTTAGTCACCTCTTGAAAGAAGTATTTTAGAGGCAATAAGTTGGAAGTCCAGATTGTATCTCTAGAAGGTATAAAGGGTACCACTGACAAGTATTTCAAAATTACACCAGGGACATACACAAAGTCAGAGCACCTTTAATGTGGAACCTGTTTGGACGTAGGACTCGGGGGGATGAGCCATTTCAAGATTCATTTCAAATATTACAAGAGGACATGTTTTTCCACTGTGAAATACTGATGTCTGTAATTCATTTCCATGAGAATGTGTTAATTATGGTAAAAATTCATTTTGTTGAAAAAACACAGGCAAGAAAGTGTAATCAAATGGAAACTCTTTCTACCTTGGAGGGTTTTCCTTGTTTGTTTGTTTGGTTTGGGAAACTATTAATTTAGAAATAGATTTTTTTTATTTTTTATATTATATTTATATTATTTAATCATAATATTTAAAGGCAGAAATAGATAGATTATAAACAAAATATACCCCAAAAATAAATAAAAAAAAAACAAAACATAAATTTCAAAATATATTTCAGAACAAACTCTGACTTCACAGTATTTCTTATTGCCCTGTCTATTCCTGTGAGGATTCATTCAATTTCTTATTTTTTTTAAGGCACCATGGAACAAATGCATTAGAGGTAAGAATATTCTTGGCTTTTTAAACATGAAGTGAAAGAAGAATGACCACTGTCTCAAAGGGCTTATGGCCAAACCAGTCAGAAATGCAAAGGAAAACATTAAGTTTGGACAGACAGAGCAGTTCACCCAGTCTGCAGCACATCCAAGAGTCAAATGGAGAACCCAGACAGTGCTTATCCTGCTTTTTGGGGTGCTGGACATCATTCTAGGGTCTAACTGTGCTGATGCAAATTGATAAAGGGAGAAAGCAGAGTGATTTGCAAAGGGGTAACATATCTATCTTTCACATTTGCAGCACCATGCATAGGTGAAATCTGAAGTCCTCCTCATATCCGCTGTATGATCCCACAGTTATAAATAATAAATAAATAAACCCATTTCAGGGGTTTAAAAATGTTCTGCATCTCAGCCAGCTGCTGCCTCCCTTCAGATGGAGCATGATAACCACTAACAGGATCTCTTCGGGGCTGATACAGTGCAAAGTTAACAGCTAACTTAGAACACCATCACTCTTGGTAATCTTAAACATCTCAGCAAAGAAGCACTTTGATAGCACTTCTTCAACTATATCTCATAGTGACACTGGAAAACAGTGGCTGAAATGAGGACAGCCCCTATCATGACAAGACCAGAGTTTATATTTTCTGCTTTTCTCTCAGGGACGCTGTGGAGAATGAGGAAATGATGGATGCAAACAATATTCAGGTAAACATATTTTTTATTTACAGTTCCAGAAAGGCCTCTGAAAGGGAAGGGAAAGTGTGTTTTACAGGAACTCAATCTTATGCAATACAATTTACTCAGAGGAAAAGGGTTCAGCTGCAAAAAAGAAATTATAAACTTGTAGAGCAAGGCTCATATCTATATCTTAAAGCTCTTTACAAATGTGAGTGAGACTGGTTTTGCTTACTAATATTCAGGGGAGACTGAAGTTTAACATCATTTTAGGACTAAGCATCATTTCAGGTTAAGGTTTAGCTCCATGTCTAGAAGTATTGGCAACTAATACTGGAGAAGGATTCCTGGGTTTCCTATGGATCAGAGGAGTCACTGGACAAAAACATGACTTTCATCTGTTTTATTTCTTTTCTGTGAGAAAGGACAAACCTAGTTCAGTCTCTTAATTCCTGAAGATCCCTAAGTCTGCCAGAAACATCCAATATGTTCCTTTCCTCTCTAGGCACAGGCAAGACCTATGCTTCACTCTTTCCTCATCATTTCCATGATATTAAGGAGCAAGCATAACTCTTCCTCTTGCAACACCTTTGCTTAGGTAGTGTCACCTCAAATCTGTGTCTGTCATGTTCTAAGTTATGTGCTGAGCATTACACATTCTTATCTGCTTACAAAAGGGGATTGGTAAGTAAAAATACTAGAGAGGAGGAGGAGGCTGTGCAAGCAGCAGGATAACCTGCCCTGGTTGCTGCTCAGCTCACCATTAACTGAAGTAGAAGTGTACAGAAGACAGACTTTCCTGAAACCTCACATGCAAGGCTTCCTTCCTACCCAGGACAAAGGTTTAGGAAGGTTGTTTTTAGTTCTTTTGTTTTGCTCTGTTTGGGTTTTTTGTCAGATCCATGGATTTGTGCTGAAGCTTTCCATTTAAAGGTGCAATTAACAATGCATATGTGTATATATCTCTATATGGATGTAATTATGGAATAATTAAGGGTTTAGATGTAGCTCTTGAGGAGTTCAGGATTGGTCTGAAAGGCAAGATTACATAATGTGAGTAGTTGTGGCATTACAGCAGTAGGATTTACTGGTCAGCCTGACTCCACAGCTGGAAATGAGCCCAAATTTCCAGGATAAAGATGCTGAAATCTTACTGCAATTTCAGTATTTAAGGGGAAAAAAACCCTCATATTGGGGAAGTAAAAGCTATTATTTCATGCAATACTGTGGGAGAAGATAAACCTGTGAATGAGTTTTATCAATTAATTCTCTTAAGAACATGTTTTCTCAGGAGACTTCTGGTAAGTTTTGTTTTAAATTTTGCCTAAAATACTGTAAGAAAACATCATCTTTCCACACAGCTGTTTTTGCACTTATTTTTCAAATACCAACTGATGCCAGGGATTGCAGATGAGAGTGAAAATGGCAATGTGTATCAGAAGTACATTACAGAACAGTAATGAGGTTTTATCAGCATGAATTTGAAGAAGCTGGAGTGCTTAGGATGCAGCAGAGCTGTGGGGATAGGACAACATGTGTTTCTGCTCCAGTGACATTAAAGCCAGGATCTCTGAACAAAAACCCATGTGGTGAATTGAACTCTGTATACAAATTATTTTCATTACACCTAAAAACACTGAAGTCAGTAGTTTGGCCTTCAGGAGATCTGGTTTTAATGACTTACTTGGGATTTCAGGAGAGATCACAATGGGGGCATCTAAGTTACTTGGTTTAACAGCACCAGAAATATTTTCTTAACAGTGAAATTTAATCAATTACGGCATTAAATTGTTAGGAAGTTCTTTGGCCTGGTTGAGACACAGAATTTTGTGTTGCCCTATGTACACTGAGCAGCCAAAATCTAGCAAAGGAATGCCAGTGTCAGATTTCTGGGTCTTTATTAAATTACTCAGTGCCTATTTTTCTTTATTTTTTTGCTACCTTTTTGTGTCATTTATGATCTTGCCTCTGAAAGCTCTGATTTTGCTTTCTCTGCCTGAGCCCTTTCTAGTCTTGTTCTGAGATTATTATGGACTCTGTCTGCTTCCATGGCTTTTCTGGCTTCTCAGTTTGTTTTTAACTTGGGTTCTCTCTTGTTACTAAAGAATTTACACTCACTGTCTGTGACCTCTATCCATGCCTTTGTGTAGTTGCTGGGAATTAAATTTCCCCTTTCTTTCTTTTCTCCTCTCTGATTTTACGGGAAAAAAGGTGACTCTGGGCTTGACAGTTCTAGATTTACCTGTAGTTTTACCCCACTCCCATGTAGTGATTAATTAATGAACACACCAAACCCTATTCTTTTATTCTCGTGAACTGTGGTATTTGCAGCACTACCTTACAGGCCTCTAGAGCTAAATGCCATTGGTATTTAATGGATTTATTTACCTCATCAGGGCCTAAGGCCCTCAGGATATATATTTATGTGACTTGAAGAGCCTCATCTAGTTGGCACCACATGCTGACCATATCACCACAAAAACTGTGGTATCAGGAGTCTCCATTTCATCATCAGTGCCAGGACAGAAAGAGATGTTCATGACTGACTGCCTCTTGAAAACTGGTCTAATGATGAGACACTTCATCTAGGACAGAGAAAACATCTTCTGGGTCATAAGCTTCCCACCCTCCAGCCCCTGTTGTTCTGAATATATCCTAACCCTCAGGTGTATGAGATGTGAAGGAGAGATGTAATCCCTTCTGCCGGAGTTGGGCCACTGCAAGGAAGGGCATGGAAAATTCAGGAGATAAGAAAAAAGGAGTCCCAAATGTAACTCAGCAATTAAAAGCAGCCTGTGGATAAGAGGAGCTCTTAATCTGGATCTCTAGCTCCTGTTCCCGAGCTAGCCTCGCTTTAAAAGGGAAAAGTGAGCCCTTCTAAATACATAAAAGTGGCTTTCCTCATGGGAGCTTTCTGGGATGAGGATATTGAGAAGACAGAGAGAGTGACCCCTCCTACAAGGTCTTCAAGTCGCTGTCTCCTGAGCCCAGATACTCAAGAGACAAAAATGACTGAAATATCAACCCTGCCGGTGAGAGCACATACAGAGCGTAAGCACACAGTCCAAGGGAGCAGGACGAGACTGCGAGCTGACAGGGGGGAGGGATGCACGCTGCAACAGCAAGACAATTATGATTAGTGTAGACAATTATGATTATGATTTAGCCGTAGGATCCCCAATAGCCATTAACATGATACCACATTTTCCTGACAAAAAAAATTAGAAAGGAAAATCCAGTGGCTAAGCAGCAGCACCGAAACCCATGGGTAAATGTTTGCCTTGAACAGGGCTGTAAGCCACACAAGAGAGACTAATTAAATGAGTCTCTGGCCCTTAGTTATGACAGGAATGAGAGAAAAGGGGGATTGTTTTTGGGTTTTTAATTCCCCAACTGATGAAGAGCGATGTGGGGAGAGGGATGGAGAAAAGAAGGGAAGGAAAAAATGATTTTCCAGGGAAAAACAGGATTTCCAAGGTTTCTTTTGTTTGAAAAGCCAGCTAAAGGAAAGGAACGCTTCCCCTCCTCTCTCCCAAAGATGGAGCTGTTGGAACAGGAGAGGAGAGGCTCTTTGAGTGCACAGGCAGGCACACAAAGTTCTGCACTCTGCAGCAGGACTTCCAGGCTTCTCCGAAAACACAACCGCTTCCTTTCTGGAAGGAGAAATAAAAATCTGTATTATTATAGCAGCTGCGTTATTGCAAAATTCTACCCAAACACAACGACTGATATTAAGCATCTAACCCCTCTTAATTGTCTATTTCATGGGCTTTAGATTTCTGGATTGCTAAAATAACCATCTGAAGAGAAGACTTCGATTCATTTTGTTTTATTAGTATTATTATTTCCTTACAATAATAATAACACTTTACACTTATACAGCACTCTTCATCCGCAGATACAGACAATAAGGACTGGATTGCTGCTATTTTCCTATCACACCCCACAGATGAGAGGGGATGGGAAATTCTCCAGAGGAAGATGAGGCTGGGGGAGAAATTCCTGAAACCATGAGGCCCAGGAGTGATTCAGAGGGAAGGGTAACTTACTCTGTGACTGAAAGGTCAGCTACTTCAGTAAATTTCTTTGTTGATAAATATTTTTGAAAGATTTAGGCATTATAATTTTCATTGAAATGTTAAATAATAGAAACGGTTCAATAGTGTCATCTGGGCAGTCTTGTAGCTTGGAATTTGGGGTTTGATTTATTTGGAAATATGTGTTCCAGTTGAAGGAGAGTTGGATAAATGTAAAGGAAGGAAAATAACTTTATTTAGAGCACCAGGCTTGGCATGCAAAATGCCCTGTTTACTCTTAAAATCTGTAAAGAAGTGAATGGTCTGGTGCTACTGAAGCCACTCGCTTATGAATTCGTGAGGTCTGTATGGAAGTTAATGACTTTTGAAACAACATTTGTTTTCCATTCCTTTTCTGTTCAGAAACACACACATTTTGTTGTGAGCAATGCCAGTGAGTGCATTGCCAAGTTCAGACCCATCTCCTTTTGCCTTGTGGCCTAGACAGAGTCAAGAAGTATAAGTAAAGAAAAGGGAAAGAGGCAGCAGAAAGCATGGGGATAATGTTTCCCTTTGACTGTGTTGACATGGGTTCTCTTCCCCAGGCAGGCTACAACACCCTCATGTAAAAAGAGGGTGACAGCAAGGTGATTAGGATGTTATAATTAATTGTTCTCCCATTATCTCAGTTTATACATGGGGAAACTTGGCCCTGGTTTAATGCTGTCTATCACCAGATCTCTATAATGTAGACGCACATCTGAGCTCTTCACCTCTGGCTTCTTTTAATGTAAGGATAAAAAGTCAGGCTCTTTTCCAGTGTTAGCCAAGAGGTGCCTATTCCTCTCCACTGACAACTGGGGAGAACAAAATGAACCAGAAGACTCCCACAAATGTGTGGCACATTTGGGTTGCGAGACGCAGAGGGACCACGGCTGCAAACTCTGTCATGTGAGGCACAAAGAGCTGTGAGTGCCACCACTTTCAGGCTGTCCTTCACAAAGTAACAAGGTGAAAGCCAAAGTCAGTTTGTGCAGACAAGAACAGTCAACAAAAAGCTCCTCTCTGGAGGACACAGTCATCTTTGTGCAAGGCATAAAACATGCACATTCTTGGCTCCAAGTAAAGGGAGCAGCATCACACGGCAGCTCCATGGTGAAGCCAGGACTTGGCTCCCAAGCCTCACATCTTACCCTCAGCCACATTCCCCTTCTTCAAGGTCTTGACTCAGTAGTGCCACATGCTCTCTGCTGCCCCTGACACAAAGGGAGTAAAACTTACTGCAGGGATGGAATCAGATAACGCAAACCACTCTGCTTATTTTTAAAAATAAATACAAAAGAGAAAGCACGCTCATTTGACCTGGCACATGGCTCTCCCCTTCGGTGCTGCTATTATTCCCATCTTAGACTTTTCCACTTTCTCTCTTGCCAGCAGGAAAGAAGTAACACAGAGATGTTTTATGCCACTGAGACAAAGAGGTATTGATCCTTTTTGCCTCTGGAAAAGGTTTCTAATAATTTCCAGATATATCGTAGATTGTGGTGCTGCTATCTTTAATTAAAACATGACACAGAATAGAAAGCAATTATTCGGGGTATTTTTTCTTCTCTATTTTTTTTTTTTTTTTAAGAGTATGTTCGTTTCCTTTGTTTTAATGGGCTGTGGTACCAGATCAAATGACTTGCAAGCTGAGCACTCATAAAGTGGAAAGTAAGAGGAAGAATACTCATTCTTGTGTTTGTTATTAATGACATTTAAATATGGTGTTTTATCCTTCATATTCAAAGGATTTCATAATCTGTGGCTTGTCAAACCCCTTGGCCAGAGAAGCTGCAGGGAAAAAAAATCCTCTGTCCAAAGGAAGTCTGTGCTTGAATCAACAAAACACATTCCTCTGTCAGCACTTCCCCTTTCAATGACCACAGAAACACCTCCATGCCCAGGCCTTGGCCCTGTGGATTTGGGAGATAGCTGTTGGCACAATAAAAAAGGATAGATAATATGAACTCAGAGTGACCATTTTGCTACAAAAACTTGTTCAGGCAGAAACAGAAGTGAAGAATTGACTTCCCTGTTGCTGCACTCAGAGCTGCATTCCAGTCAAAAGGGTGTGTATGATCTTCAGGTTATGTAATGCTGCTAATATGATATTATAATTATTGGTAATGACTACATGCTGGGGAAATTTGTCCATGGACACTAATGTCTTCATTGTTTTATTTTCTTATACTTGTGGCAATTATTGATTCATCAGTGAATTGCTAAGGCTTCACCAAGTCTACCACAGAGAAATAGTTAAAACAAGGGTATGTTAACCCCTTTGATTAAATTAACTTTTCTGGAAACTCACACAGATATTATGCTGGGTTGTAAAATGCTGAATTCAGGTGTTTTAAGGGTTTTAACCTGGAAAAACACATGAAAAATGTTCAAGGTACTTAAAGTACATGTGGAGTTTATTTTTGTCACCTGTTTCCAGAATAAACATGTCTTTTAAATGCATCAGGACTGAGATTTTGCTTTGTCTGGAACATCACTTACACTCCTTTCCGTAACTCCAGACTCACAGGCGTTTAAATTTATGATTAATCTTTTAAGGAACACATAGAAATTGAATCAAAGAAGCCCTTTGCAAAACAAGACTGTACAAAACACAGGGGTCTCTCATTAGCAGTACAAATGAAATGCACTGAGTGTTTAGGAAGGAGCAGATATCTACATGCTGTCCTGCTTCTTTAGGAATCCATGGAGACCCTTTGAGTTGTTACAACCTACCACAAACTTCACAAGAGCCACAGGGATTCCTTCCTCCTGACATCTATGCCAGTTTGGTGTCAGCCTCTTGGGAGAGGGAACCTTCTGGCTCTCTGTGTGGAGCACTTACCCCTCATTCCAGATTCTCATTTGCAGGGCATCTTCATTCCCCGCCAAATGATCTTCTACAAGGCTGTAAACCTAGACAGAGGATTCTTTTTTTTTTTGGTTGAAGCTCCTCTGTTAGCATAAAGAGGCAGGAATTTATTGCCACAGACTCTCTCACTGTAGCAGCTAGAGAAATGCTGTGCAGAAATCAAAATGGAAGTAAAGAGTCTCCAAACTATTTTTGTCCTAAACTGTCCCAAGACCTAAATGCAAAGCAGTTAAATAATTTTGCAGATATTGGCAGGGAGCTGGTGATTTTGAAAGCTGAAATTTGAGTGTAGGAGTTGCTATTTATTAGCCCAAGATCACATCATTACAGCAAGTTG
>VZTN01003445.1:40852-60291 GCA_013400515.1 Erpornis zantholeuca | reverse complement strand
GGCAATAGATGGAGAAGCAGGGCTAGAGCAATCTCTTATTTCTTTAGACATGTCTGACTTGCTTCCTGAAGATCCAAGGTCCAACATGTATCGTCTTTATTTCGGAAGCTCTTATGAGTCAGATCTGGGAAATGGAACTCCTTCAGAACTGGTAAATTAATCACTTAATGTTCTGAATTTTCTCAGTATTACTAGTTGAGAAACAGAAAAAAACATGCCATTTGCCTGTTTATAAATACAGTTATGTCTGCTTTGACCTTCAAACTGTCTTCATCATACTTAGTAGTCCACAGTGGAGAAGGGGATGGAAGGACATGATCTGAGAAAATACAATAAAAAATCTGGCAGAAGTTTAAAATCAAAATCCCAATGCTTAATACCTTATAATTAAGCAAATTGCATTCATATTAGATTTTACTCTCTGGTCAAATGGCTTGTTCCCTTCCAAAGTTTAAAACCGTTTTTGACTTTTTGGTGGTTGGTTTGTTCATTGTTTTTTCTTTAACATAGTTTTATTACTAAAGAATGACCATCCAGCTTTCAGGAATTAAGTTACAGTCTCAAGAATCAATGAACCTTCTTCAGTTTCCAATAAAACGTGCATTAATAGAATAATCAGACCATGGAATTGTGTAAAGAACAAAACTAAACCTTAACTTCCATGGTTGTCTTTAAGAATCAGAATTGCTGTTGTAGTATGGTGCACAGAAAGCAGCATGTTCTCTGGCCAGTTTACAGGTAGCGATGCACAGGTTGGCTGCCAGCATCTGCACAGTGATCAGCTCACCTGTCTTGGTAGATCAGCAGAATGGGGTATGCTGCCTCTGAGCTCCTTACAGTGAACAGATGATTTCACAGTTCTTGTGTGACCTGTGAGAAATTGATTTTCAAAATCTTATTACAAGTAGTAATCCAAGTTCTTAGACTCCTGTTTTCAAAACTGTCTTGCATTGATTCTTAAAGCCAAAAATAACTTACCTTGACATTGGAGAAGTAATTAGTGACTGCTAAGGTGCTCTGGTATATTTTAACTTGCATTATGGGTGATAGTATTTGATTAATGTAACTTTAAAGACAGTTTTCCTCTGACTGTGCAAATTCTTCAGCAAGGATTCTATGAAGACTTTGATCTCTTAAAGTTGTTGAATTTGAAAGGTGTGTATTTTATCAAGCGCACAGAGAATTTGGATGTGATGAATATTTAGAATCTAAAGCTGACTACATAAACTCGCCCAGATTTCAGAATCATGGATTTTCATAAGTAAATAAAACACTGGACTTAGCAGACCTTTATTCCTTTTGAGATGGGCTATTGCAAAAACACTTACATATTTTCCAGTTATGAAACACTTTTCAAATTTGGCCTTTTGCCCAAACATCTTTGCATATTAACCTAAATCTTTCTGTTCAAAAAATTATGTATGTAATATATTTTAAAGATAAAGTACTCTTTTTGCCAGTGTAGGCAAGCTTATATTCAATTGCAGGCTAATTCCTAATGATGGAGTTGCTCTTTTGGATCCATAATGAGTTAATGTATTTCTTTTTGTGATGAATTTAGAGTTCTTTGTGTTTGTCTGGTCCAAGCTCCATAACTTACGACTTTACCAGCGTCGCTCAGAGAGATGTTGCATCCTCACAACCTGCACTGCTTAGAGCAGCTTCTCAAGAAGGCTCCCTGGAGAACCAGGAGCAGCAAGCAGAGCACCTGAGGACAGAAATCAATGCTATCAAGGCCAATTACAGAAGCAAGAATGGAGTATGGCACTTTTTGAAATTAGTATTTGGTCTTAACACTTCTCTGTTGTTTTCCCACACTTCTTGGTATTTCAATAAATTATATCTGCAATAATATTAAATATTATGTAACAAAAATAGCAAAGATAAGTGATACTTAGTTTAGTTTGATGAAAATAAGCCAGATGTTACCATGCATATAATTATAACTGTTTTTTCTCTTATTTATTAACATGGAGGGGGGAATGTTGTGACTGTATTTCTAATACATTTGTCTGTACAGGTAATGAGGAGGTTTCATAGTTAGATTATGTTGATGGCACTGAGTTTCTGTAGAAGTTTTTCATTGTCTATTCATGGCTCTCTTCTCAAGGAGGACAGCACCCTTAATCAGTCAGCACTTCCCAAGACCACCTTAACTATTACCCAGTCTCATCTGATGACTGCTCTTCAGGGCATGAGACCATCCATTAGTCAGGAGGACTGGACACATTTTACTGAACTGTAAGTGGGGTTTTTTTGTAATTTTGAATTCAGTGAAGATTTGGTCTTATTACATTCCTTATATATCAGAAACACAATGGTTTTAAATAAATGTGGGGACTGGCAGCAGATAGCTTCTGACAGCAGAAGCTAAGTTACATAGTGGGAAAGGGGAACTATTTTACCAATGAATTGTCTTCTTATACATGTAGGACCTAGAAATAACAGATCAGAACTCCCCTGTATTATGTTAAGAGACTCTTTAAGTTTTAGAGTTAGGTCCTTCCTGCTTCCACTTAGTAGTAGCTCCTTGTATTTTCAGACTGTCGGAGTTTGACCCTCTGTAGTGCTCTTTGTAGCTGGTATGTTAGGGAAAGGCAATAATCTGTAGAAGTAGAACACATGTAAAAGGAAAATGTATCTCCTTGGATTTGGAGATCAGAAAGCTGGGAAAAAAAAAAGGAAGCAGGGCAGAGAGCTCTCAACTTAGGTTTGTGGGTGAAAACTCCAGGTCCCCAGGTCTGAGGAGACAGGCACTCTTCATTTCCATAAAAATCTACTTAAACATCAGGAGTTTTGTGGTGCATTAATATGCATCTGAATAGGCAGACACATTTCATAAGAATTTGCTAATGTCTTTTTTTGTTTCAGGTATGATAATTTTCAGAACCCCAAGAAGAGGAAAGTACAGATTGGCGCAGCATTCAGAGCAGGACAAAAAATGACTCTAGCTTAGTAACTTGTACTTGTTTGCAATTGCTAAACTGTAACTGGAAATGACAAATGTGATTAAATCAGATTATTTATATTCATATGGATTTATTAATGCAGCAATTGAAGATAAGTTTCTTCTAAACTTACATGCTGTAAAATTATGTCACATTTTATTTTGAAGAAAATTGTCTTCCTTTAGATTAATATTAAATTTTTTGAGAGAACATTGGTTATGTTCTGTCCAGTTGTTTATCATATAAACTTTTAAATTTTGATTTTTATGATTTTCTGTCCCTGCTGATTCCCTCACAACGAATAGAAACTGTTCAAATAGACTATAATATTAATGGGGGATATGTTTTTTAAATATTCTATAAAGCCATTCTCTAATGGCCTTTGGAGAGCGTAGAGGAGAGTGGTACTTCATATGTATATTGGTAGGCAACTAGACTAATACTTCCAGAATACACTTTTCCAGCTATAACAGGAAAAAACAGACCAAGATAATTGCATCTTGTTTTCTGGCACTGTTTGTTAATCAGAAGAATACCAAGTTGCATTTCACAACAACTGCACCTTCTTATCCCTACCTTTTCTTCCTGGAGACTGTTAAAAACATTTTGGATACTTGGAAGCTTTCTAATGTTACATCCTGAAATTATTCACAACTGTTGTCTTCCATGGAGATTGTTAAAGAGTTGTGGTCCTTAACTGATACATAGATAACCAGGTCTTAACACAAGGAGGGGGAAAGAAGGAGGAGGCAGGAAAGAAAACTAGAGATGTTTCCCATGACCTTGTTCAGCCCTTTGACAGCATTTTGCTTCCACTTCAAATTAGTCTTCATCTCTAACCTAAGGAATTATTATCTTCAGTTCAAATACTTGCATTTGAAACTTCAGCCCAGTTAATTTCACTGATTAGTTCCTGCAGTTTCTCAGATACCAACAGGAGCTTTGCACTTCCTCTTTCACCTACTGGCTTACCGGTTTTTTGGGCAAAGGTTCTTTTCTACACATAGTGCCTCTATAAGAATTTTGCCTTGTCAAAATTGTTTAAAGACCATTGTGGGTTATTACATCCTTTTTGCTTGGTAAAGAAATCTTCAACTATTACAAATGCATCCAGACTAGCCAAAATTAGCAGCAGCATCTCTTCTTCTAGTTGGGTCTAGATAATGGGTATACAAAATGCATTAAAAATGGAAAATATTTAACCTTCCTAGCACTGATACTTAAATCTGAAAGGACCAGTTGCAGGCTAATCATGGTGGTAACAAAGACAATTCCATAGATTATTGTACTGTCCTCACACTGGGAGTCATTTAATTGGAATACTGTACTTCAGTGCCAAGTATTACACTGCAAAGTTAAAAAGGAAGGTCTTACCAGTCCTCAACCAAAATGATGTACTACACTGTCATGGAAAATGTTCTTAAAACCCAGGAAGCCTAGGTTCCAAATCTCTGGTTTTCCTCCTTCCTCCTCTGGTTTTCCATTCCTTCCTCCAAGGAATTTCATGAGTGTGTTAGTTTGGACATTCTCCTGCATAGGTAACCTGGATGATGCTGAGGGCAAGTTCATGTGATCTAAGGAGGTCACTGGATAACTACCTGCTGTTGGGTGATCTTTTGGTTACATTCTGAATTATATTGACATCTCACCTTGAAAGATAGGAGAGAACGTGAATGAAGCCAGGCTAAGATCTGCTCTAGACCTAAATCTGATATACAAGGAGCATTAAACCTTTAGCTCAGAGGAGGATAATCCCTTCTGAGGATTATCACTTCTGTTCAAGTATTGTGCAATGAGCATCAGGTGGCCTGTGGAGACTCTTGCACAGGGCCTGGTAGGGAGAAGCACTCTGAGAGAGAGAAGAGGGATTGATGCCATTGGTTTCACATTTCACAGGGCAGCAGGATTTAGCTGAAGTAGCTCATGATGATACCACAGGCAGACAAACAACATATGTCATGTCTGAACCTGTTTTCTAGTCTCCTCCACCAAGTCAACAACTAAACAAGCTCTGTGAAACCAACAGCCTAAAGATGAACAAATCCTGTGTCTCCCTACTAGTTCTCCTGTTACTCCTACCTCACTTAAGGAATAATGATGTCAGTTTGTCTGGGTATATACTACAGCCCTTATAAAGGTTCAATAACCTGGGGTAGTTTTTTTCTTTCACTTCAGTTGTAACCAACATTGTCAGTTGTCACAGATCTTTCCTCAAATGCCTACCAGTCTCCCCTTTCTGGGACTTCAGAAGAAACAGGTGTTAAATATAAGTAACCCTGTTTCCAATGTGCAAGGGATTATTTCAATTTGTTAATAGGAACTTGGTTTCCACTACTATCCAATAATTTTTCTTAAAATAGATTTCATGTTTGAAACTATCTTCTTTCAGCTTGTTAGCTGGTATTTTTTTCACACACTGCTTTGGAAAAATTTACCTGTTTTGAAGTGATCTACCATTCTGGACTGAATATTGACTGGAAGGAGTTTCTGGGGGGAAAAAGTGACATAACAGGTCAATTCTGTTAAATCCTTCTTCAATTGGTGCAATTAACTCTACTGGAGGGCTTATATGTCTGAATGTTGAGGGAATCTGTTAATTCCTAATTATGAAAATCTTACAGACTTCCTTTTCCAAGAATTGGGGAGATTGGGCACATTAAATCCCATCCAATGTGTTGGATCCTTTTACTGTTAATGGCATTCTGCCATAAATCACATTTATTCTTTGGGAAACCATATTTCTGGTGTATAATAAAAATTTCACAAGGTGATTGATTGTCTGACTTCTTAAGGAATCAAATTTCGTTCCATTTTCAGAGAAAAAAATGGAAAAGAATTCTTAGCCCATTTGAAATTAATTTAAAAGATAAGCAACATCCACTGAGGCTTAAATTACTTATCCTTATGTTTCATAAAAGATGTCACCAGCTAGAACTCTGCTTGACAATATTTTAAGCATGACAGTTAACAGCCTAGTTAAAACACATGAATTTTACATTAGGTTTGAAATGTTCTTTGGCTTTTAGTTCACCAAACAAGTCTAAATTTTGTGTGGACCTATGTCTGCATTTAATGTCATACAGGGAGTTTTTCCATCCCTCTCTCGTGGCATTAAGGAAACATAGTCAATTTCTCCAGCCTAAAAGCAAACCAATATTTTAAAATAGAATTTCAAAACAAAAGCACTGTATAAACTTGATTTTCTAACAAAATTTTTGAGTAAAATTTTCTCAATTTTACTCAACTGGGGATGTGTGTGTATACATATATATATATAAATTATTAGAAGATATAATTGACTTTTTAATCTTAATAATATAATGCATAATTTGACTTCTTGCCTAATTTATTTAATAACTCCTAGTTATTGGGAAAACAGTAAAATCCATGTGTGCTGTATCATTGCATGATGGTCTGACTCTGTTTATTATTTAATAGCTCCTAAGCTCATGCAGTAGGGTGGGAGTGAACCCTGCTTTCCAGGAAGTTAAGGTAACAATCACAAACCCATTAGCAGTGGAGGAACTTTGAAGAGACCAGAAGCAGAACAGTTTCTTGCATGAGTCCAGAAGATATTTTTAAAATTAATCCTGAATGAAGATGGGAGACTGGATTAAAGTTTTTTAATGTCAGTTGACAGGTAAGGATTCACTTCTCTTTCACAGCCACCACTTGAGAATTTTGGCTTTAATTTTCAATTGCTTTAGTTTTCCTGTTTCTAAAATAGCCCAAACAGTAACAAGTTGTCATAGGCACAGTGAAATGGAAATCTGTTGACTAAGGTTTAGCCTGCTGTTGCAGTGATGCAGCAAAGAGATCTAGGATTAAACACTTTCAGATGCTCAGGCAGTAGTGGGGAAAGAAATGCTAAATCAGTTTGTTGGTGTTCAGGTCGCAAGTGTAAGTCAGATTAACAGAAAAGGAGTGGGAAAAATGAATCCTATCTATCCTCTAACAGCTGGTAGGGCTTTTGTAAGACTTTTATGTGTGTGGCCTTCCTGTAATGTCCCACACCAGCAGAGTCATGTCGGCTACTATTAGGTTACCAGGGCAGATTTTGCATCTCTCAGCAGTGCTGTACCCCACACCAGCCTCCAGAAGTCTTTAATAGCTTGAATTAGTTGAAATGATTTAGTGAAGACCTATGTCACAGGGGCAAAGTGACTCTTAGGTGCAAAAAGATGACCTTTCTTCATTGTTTACACAAAACCAGCTCTTAGGATTCTGCAGTAATGATTAGTATCCCCTGTGGGCACAGCTGTAGCACAGTATGGATCTTGTAGAGACCCAGAGAACAAGTGGACATTGACACTGGATTTTGGTACATCCAAAATTATTAAAGTCATGCAGGTGTTGGGCAATTTCCCTTATTTCCAGAGGTCAGCAGCTTTGAAGAATAAAGAGCAAAGAATAAAAACCTGAATGTTTGGAACCACACAAAAAATGCTGTCAATGCCAATTTATATAATTCCAACATTAGCACCAGGAGTATTAAAACCATCCACAAGGTTTTATGCTGTTTTTCTGCTGGAAAAGTAATTGGGTCCTTCAGATGAACTAGTTATAGATTCAGTGCTAATCTCCACTTCCTTAATTATTGCTAAGTTTCAGGAAATAATAATAAAATTATTTCTTAATAGTATGTATTACTTTAATATAATGCTTGTATATTGCCAAAGCACTGCTGAAGTAATTTTATAACTAGAGCATCATGACCTTGTTTAGGAACTATTTGGTGGTTTATTTTTTTAGTGTTTGCCAAGAATTAACTCTTAGCAAATTTTCTAATGGCCGTTTTCCCAGTAGTTAAAAACCTGCTCCTTTTCTAAATGCCTAAAAGATATTTTTTGATTTTTAAAAGATAAAAATGTCCTCCATTAAGGACAGGTTTAAAACACAGATGTGGGAAAAAACCCACTTAAAATCAGTGTATTGAAACTTGGTTTTTCTGTGTACGGATCCTGGGGAGAAAAAGGTCTTGACCTCCCTCACTTCAGCATCTGGCTCTACACTGACCCCAGTCCTTCTTCCCATGTTTTGGTGATTGGATCTCGTTGTCCTTCCCCAGCAGCTCTCCAGCACCACAGGTCTTGCTGACTGAGCCCTGTCTTGGTGAGGACAGTGGGTCTAAAGCATAGCTGTTGCAGTGGGGAGCAGGCAGAGTGCTGGGGTGGCATGAGACACACAGGGTTGTTCCTCTCTGTCCATAAGGGATGTGGAACCCCTGGACCATGGAGCACAAGAAAGAGTCGGTTTGTCCTGTGGGCCATGGTTGGCAGCCACTACAGAACCTTCCCAGGGTGTTCCTCGTTCAACAAGCAGCTGGGGCAGGCAAGCAGGCAGAGGGAGAAATGCTTATGAGAAATGTTAATTTCATTTCTTAGTGGGTTTAGGTAGATAACTTATTCCAGCTCCCTACTATGGTGACATGAATTCCAAAAAAGGCCATAGGGTGGAATACAGCCTATTCACAGGCCCTTCTTTGGTGAGATGGAGCTTGAGCCATTCACATACATTAACAGACATTTACAGGGAACAATCAAAAAAACCTGAAATTGCAAACTGAGGCCAAGGGAAGAGATGGGGCCTGTGTAGTGCTTTTTGATACAGCCCATCATTTTCTCAGACTGCAGAGGGGCAGGAGGGGGGGTGTTATCAGATGTGTAGGATTGCACTCGTTTTGTGCAGACACTGTTCAGCACTGACATTTGTCAGCTCTAAGTCTGTCATACTAAGAGTAAATTTGGTTTGCAAATGCTTCCCCTCAAGCACTGCAAGATTTATCTGCCACATAAGTTGTGTAACATTAGCTCCCTCTTTGAAAATTCAATCTTTTTATTCTTGCTGATATTTTTTTTCTGTAGGTGACTGATGAAGAAAGTCACCCTTTCCAGTTAAGAGCTGAAAAATTAAAAGCTGCATTACAGAAACTAAAAAGCAGGTATCAATAACACTGATCTCAGATTTTCAGGCTTATTTTGTAAGCAGCATATGTTCTCATCATTGAAGCACTGGTACAGTTTCATCTCTGCAGATTTTCAGTCTTGTCACCCAGGTGGGTCCAACTATGGCAACAAGAACTGATTTTATATTTTGGGCATTGTAAAAAAATGCAGAGAAACTCCCTGACTGTATTTTATGAAGTACAGTTCTTAAATTGTTTTTCAAGACCAAGTTTCTTTCCCTGTAGATTGTAATGGAATTCAAAGTTTTGTAAACAAGATATTGTTCTGACCCTGAGAAGAGAGAATATGCTACTGTAACAACTTATTTAGATAATTAAAGAAACATAACAAATGTGATTTTGGTGAGGGTTCTTCTAAGTTGCAACTAACAAGAAAATGTCAACAAACAAAAAAAATTGAAATGTAAATTTTCCAGTTTAGGAAACTTCATTAGTTCAAAACACTTAGCATGATCAGTGATTCTATTCTGATTGGGACTATATAACCGAGGACATTATTGTTTGTCACATCTAATTTTTTTCCATGTTCTTCTCTCTACTTTAAACTGCTTTTCTTCCCTGTGGAAATGTTTGGGTTTGTGAATGTCCACAAAATAGTGCTGGTTATTTCATTTCAGGCTAAAATGTTTCCTGATTTTATTGTCTTGATATTCATGATCTGCATACTTGATGGAGAATTATAAACGCACTCACAGCTGTTTGTGAAAGATCTCATAATGGCAGCACAGGCAAAACAGTAAAACATTTTACCAAAGATGTGGTGATGATGGATGGTAGTGATGCTTCAAAACATACAGCAAGATAGACTTCTTGTGTCCTCTTCCAAGACAGAAAACAAGGTTTAACAATGGATAGAGCATATTGTTACAAGGAAGGTCACTTAAAAGCTCAGTTTCAAGGTGACATATAAAAAAGTGGGTCTTTTGGATACACACAAATGTGTGCATAACATGGGGGTTTTTAGCTATATCGAAGTTGTCCTAATTATCTAATTGCTTGATCAGTGTGGTGCCTCTGTTTAGACACTGTCTGTGCCTTTGTCAGAACGTGGGAGCCTGAGCATTCAGACCCTTCCCACTTGATCCTAGCAGAGGGAGGCAGCTTGAATCCCTGCTGCCCCTGTGGCTGTCAGGACGGATCACAGACCAAATTAACTCTTTAGAGATCTCCATGTGCTTTTCAGCTTTCTAGAGCTGAAAATGTTCTCATTAATAACATTATAGACAGATTCTTTGGGTATATGCAGTATCATAAATAGCTGCAAGAACTAGGCTAGAAAAGCAATGGAGAAACTGCTGTCATGCAGCAGCTGATTCTGTGAAAAATAAATAATGCCTCAGTCCCTGTTTTCTGCTTAGGATACATCAGAGGTCACATACACTAAATATACTCTTGTGCAAGGAGTGCTGTGGAACAGCTGGTTTGTGATGTTATCTTTTTTCAAGTATTTTTTTCCTGTAGCTGGACTCCAAGGCAATACATTCAAAGTTCACTGCTTGTGAAGGTCTTGCTCACAGTACCTATTAACACTCAAAGGTATTTCACATAGCCGGGAAAATAAGTATCAGGGTCCCCTCACCAGTAAACTTTTATTTCCTGGAGTTCCTTGGGAGCTGTCTTTGCAAAAAATGTCATTTGTGGAATTATTGAGTGGAGTGAGAATTTGCAGTGGGTGAGGTTTTCTAAACATTAAAAATGTGGAAACAAAACATAATTATTTAATTTCAAGTTTATCCCAAGCATGAAGTGATACGGCAGCTCCTCATGTTGATACATTTAGTCTTCAAAGCTTGTGCTATAGTTGTGTATATTACAATAGATTTTGGACTGCATATTTTAATCAGAATACTGAAAGTACTGAAACAGGTGATATTAAAATTTTGCTGAACTTCTGTAGCTGGCAAAATGTTTTTGTATATTCATAAGCTCTCTCTAAACATACATCTCTCAAACATTTGATACACCTTTTTGTATATGCATGCTCAGTGGTGAGGAAGCATTTCTTTTTTTCTTCTGGGCTCCCTTTCAGATTATTTCTGTGTGCCTGTATTCATTGGATAGTATTTTCATACATGAGCTATTAAAAAAGCCTTTGAGGTCTGTAATGTATACTCAATTGACAGGGTTGTATAGGGACTTTTTTTGCTTTTTGACTTGTATTCTTTTTAAGTATTTGCAGAAGTAATTCCCTGTTTGCTCCTCTGTTTAGGTTTGGTGAGAAACTAGAACTTCAAAATTAACAAAGTGCTGCTATAGGGGCTCAGAAGGAGGATTATCTTGCTGTGGATCCCTATACTTTTGCTAAACACTTTTACCCAGTATTTAGTCACATCAGTAAGTTTTCCTTCCCCACCTAGTCAGCTCTGTTGCATGCTGAGCAGTCCCACCTCTCACCCTCTCCTCGTGTTTCAGACAACTCCTTGTATTTCCAGTCTCTTAATCACTGGTGAGGCCCTTCACTGGACTTGTTCAGTATGTCCATGCCTTGTACTGGACAGCCCAGAGCCTGTGCCCCAGCACTGCAGGTGTGTGCACAAGTGCTGTGGAGAGAGACCTGCGATGTTCAACATATTCATCTGACCTTGACAGGGACTGAACAGTGAAACAGCACCAGCAGCAAAAAACCCCTGCTGAGTAAGCTTTTCAGGCCTGTATAAAACAAAGGTTGGTAATAAAACACTACAGAAGACCTTCATAAAACTTGACTGTACTTGGCAGATGAAATGTCGTATTAGATAAAAGAGAAGAAAAAATAATGTGATAGGGTCTAGTGCTCGTTACTCTTCAGTGATGATCCCCCATGAAACACCAGCCTGTTGTTAAACGGAATTTGAATGTTAGAAATTATTAGAGAAGAAACAGATACTTCAGAAAGCATTCTTTCAAAAAAACCCTTGTTGTTCCTGCATGTGTGTTGTTAAATGTTATGTGCTGTTTACATCCCATTGCATCAGAGGATAGAGCAGAACTGGGCAACTCAGAAACAAAGAATCTATCACACGTGCTACTCCTTTATGGCAGGAATCTGAATGGGTAAAACCAAATTGTTAAGAGATTTTTTAAACATATTTTTCCCAGACTTTGCACTGACTTTTCCAGTAATTTTCTAGAAGAGACACTCTTACTTTTTCCTATCTTTGATCTTTGTGTCAAAAATATTGTTGATCACTAAAAGCGGAGGTGGATGTTTCTTTTCTGATGGTCTCAATTTATTCAGGAGCTGTTGGGTTAAGCTTGACTAGAAAGCCTACCAAGAAGTACATTGCAGTATGTATCCCTGTCATTGTCCCACAGTATTTGTTTCTATGTGTAGCCTTATATGCTAAGTTTCAACATACCATTTCCACTTATCTCACCAAGAGAGCAATTAAGCCATAGTCAGGCTCTGCAAAGTCTGCAGGCATGAAATGGTTGCTTTTGGTTTTGTTTTGGCCAACAGTAAATGCTGAAGCTACTCCATTTCCTCCACAGTTTGTAATCAGCTTCTTGTGAATAAGAGACAAATCTTTTATCTTGCCTAGCAGTGGTATGTTATGACACAGTTTAGAAAAAGATCCCTAAGAATGCTCTGAGAAACTCCTTGAAGAGACGTAACTGGAAAATTCTGTACGTAGATTCCCACAATTTGGTTAATAGATACTTGAGAAGGGCACACAGATTGAAAGGACAGGTTACTCTTTGCTTTAATTCTTAACGGCCTACTGAAATCTCAGCTTGGCAGAGAACAGGTTCCTAAATTCTGCTTACATAATTCAGATTCACTGCCACAAGCAGCCTTCCAATGTAATTTTATACTAAAGTAACCTAATCGGAAAGAAAGGGAACATTGACTGTGCAAGATCCTACATACACTGAAAAGGATTATCAAGGATTTGACCATCAGAAGACAAAAATACACATTCCTACTCAAGTCCCCTAGAGGGAGATTCGTGTTAAGAGAAAAAATATCATGTGTGTGTTTTGAACCTGCATGAGTTGACTGAGCTGGTTTCACACAGGGTACTCGACACTGACAAAGGCAGAGAGGTGTGATGCTCTTCAGCTAAGTGGACACAATGGCCATGGACACTGATGGGAGTGTAGGAAGACAGCTGGAACTACTGAATCCAACTTTGCCCCTAGACTGCTTCATCAGAAGAGAGGAACACTGCTCTGTTCTCCCTAAATGAAGGAGTTCAGAAGACTGCCGGAGCCCAAATTGTTTTATGCCTGGGTTTGCTATTCAGAGTCTAAATGTCCTGTACAGAATAATCTTGATATTTTCAGGTTAAAACAACCTTTCTATCAAAACTAGATTCCAGTAATAATTCTGTTTCATTAAACAGACATCGAAGCACTAAAGCATTTCATAAAGATGCATGAACCACCTGTAGATGTTGTCCACAAAGTTGTTTTTGTGATTGAAGCTACCAAACTAGGAAAGAAAATAACCTCACTGAAGCTGTAAGCCAAATTCAAGAGTAACAAATCACCAACTGGATGGGCTGAATAAAAAAAAAATGCAATCTTCCTGAAGGTAAGCGTGACTGTGTGGGTGAAACAACTGCCAAATACAAAATTCTGTTGTCAACGATCACAAGATTCTGTAGTGGGGAGCACACAGAAAGAACTATTAACAACTATTAACTACTGTAAAAGTCTTTCTGCTTGGGAACATTGCTTATATTCCATAATTTTGGAGGTATGTAGTCTCCTATCTAACAGATGTACCAGTGTGTTTCACACACTATCTGTGTGAAAATAGAATAAAATTATAACTTTTTTGTCTTTTTAATTTCAGTTAGTACTGTTCTCAGTTCTGTAAGACCTTTTAAGGCCTTTATTAATCATAATATACAATTTCCCACCAAGCATAGTAAATGTATTCTTTGCTTCTTGAATAATATTAGTTTTAAAGTTGAAGGCTGCATTACATGAAAGCAAAGCTATCAGATTGGCTAGGGTACCACACTGTAAGGGCCTAATCCTGGGGCTTGTATGAATCCAGATAATGCCAGGATGACTGAGATGACTGTCACGTAGCACAGCACAGCAACAAGAGAAGAACCTCAGCCTCATTTTAGGAGGCCAAGGAGCCACACACTTATTTATCCATTGTATTCGCATCACACTGCCCCAGAAGGTATTCTGCTCCCAACAAAGCCATTGCCCAAATGCAAACCCTTCTCCAGTACACTCTGTTTTAGTACAGTGAAGTTCAGGTGAACGTTAAGGGCTACTCCTCCCCCCCAGATTTCACAGGCCACATATCTATGTGTTAACTCAGTATTTTATATATGCTCTGTGCCTTTTAGCTCTTGGCTACATATTCCATCTTTAGAACTAAAATGCCTTAATGAAAAATGTTGGGTGGCTGGTCACAAAACTGAAGCTTAACACAAAGCCATAAATTCAGTAGTGGTGTATCCACTCACAATCTAGTGATGCAAGTATAAAACCTACCTACATTTTGGCAAGCTAAAAGACAGAAAACGGGTTTGCTCAGCTCCCTCAGCTGCAGGGCATCAAAGCCTGCCCCATGGGGGATATCCCTTTCTGCTGTTGAGTCCATGTTGCAGGTCTTCATCTTCTCCTTCATTTTCCTAATGTGAGAGAGATGAGGAATTTTCAGAGACATAGATCTCAGAGGTCCCATTCTTCAGCTATGTCCATCCATAAGAAGCTGTCTGGAGAGTCAGCCATTTTCCCTGTGTTACTGGGTGATGTTCTGAACACAAGAAAAACAGGACAGTGCAACCATTCAAATACCTATAAATAAAGTTGTAACACTTTAATAACAGTCATTGCCTGCAGATCCACTCCCTTTTGAGACCTTTCAATCAGAATTCTTGCTCATTTGAATTATTTTTTAACATTTCCCAGTATGATAAAAACTAAAATAAAAATACTTAAGTGTTTACTAAGGGAAGTTGTTCCATAGCTCTCTGAAAAAAAGATATACCACTAAATGTTAGAAAGGTATATTCTGATGAAAAATGAATTGTCCCTTTTATATTACAATTTATGGACAAATAAGGCAAATGGCAAGCAAGTACTTTTCATTTGGTGCAACTTGTAGGAACTCAAAAAAGCAAAACAATGTAAACATTGTTGTCCTCCTTATTCCTATGAGGATTTGACAAGGAAAGCAGCTAAGCTTCATTGGACTCAATGACCATAATGGTCTTTTCCAGCCTTGATAATTCAGATAAGGTACAACAGCCCACAGGAGAGGAGAGGTCCATGGATTATGCTGAGGCAGCACAGGGACTTTACAGAGATCCCCAGTGAAAACCTTGTGGACTGCAGAGAAAGGAAGAAAAACATTTGAGTCATGGGAGTTACTCTGATTTCTGCAAATATAAGACTTGTTATTTTTATTTTCTTGTAATGGTTAATAAAGAAATCAGAAAAAAAAATCCACAGAAATTGAAAGGAGAGAATGGAGAGCAGTGAGGTCACCTTGGGATTAATTATTGCAACACACTGAACATGGGCACACATCTCATCTTTGTAAGCAATTGAGGATTAAGACTCAACTCTGTATTAGCAATCTACAGCTAATTTCTGAGCATTTTGAATTATTGAGTGTCTCTTAACTTTAGCATCTACTCCCTTAAGGCTGATTCCTTGTATTTGAAGAGGGCAGAGCAGAGGGTGCAGGCCGAAACAAACAGAGCTGGTTCCTGCTCCCACAGGTCCCATTATATGGGATATAGTTGTCAGTATCTGAGGCTTTCAAACATGTTAACACCTCAAATCAAAGCCTACATAAGCCCAGTGCAATTTTTTTGTGCTTTCACACAATACTTTAAAGGTGATTTGGAGCTTCTGGGTACTATGGTCACATATGTTCATACAAAGAAAAAAAACTGGAAAAGATCAGTACATTTAAATTTAAGGCCACTTAAAGCTCTTCTCCTTCACAGGCAGCAGGAACTGTGCTGAATTCCACTAAGGCCTTGGAATTCAGGCCAAACAAGCATATCTCATAGTGTTTGGAGCTGACTGGCTTGTAAAAGGCTTAGGGCACAACACTTTACTAGTATTTTAATATGTGGCATTTCTCCCGTTCTGCCATTTAAACAATTTCCTTGTTGTGCCGAGACTGTCAATACATAAAATTAGTTTTTATTTCCCTTACCAAACTTTTTTCATTTGAATTGCTTGACCATTTTTTTTTCTTACCATCATTAATTGCAAAGACCGAAAAAATAATTTAAAATAAATTTTTAGACACCACGCTAACAAGCAAACAAGTATTAACCATGTGAAACTCAAATCATATGTCAGTGTTGGCTTGGTCAGGAAATGCAGATACTCTTCTGCATGAGGATGCCAGGATGACAAATAACATTAATTTTTAAATTTGCACCCAATTGTCCAGGAAATGTATGCCCTTATATAAGTAAAGTTTAGCAGAATGCTATACACATAGGCCCACATTTCAGATTCAGATGAACAAAATTCCCTTAAAAGGTGACTGTTAAAAGTCCCTCCTTGTGGATGACGTTTTAGTCTGGAGAAACCCAGGTAGATCACTCCTCTCCATGTAACAGAAAACTTAACTGCATCACTGACCATTTTAGTGTTAGGTGAAGCCAGTCTTAAATTACTTAATAAGGAAATAAAAACAGCAATCACAGTTAACTAAATTACAGTTATATAAAGTCTTGGATGACTATGCCATTTAAACTCCTCTTCTGGAAAATAACTTACAAAGTAAGAATGAACACTAAAGGCAACTTTCAGAAGTCAACTGTGGTTTTGTCCCAAGATGAGCAGTAATGTCTGAAGAACAGAGCACTGAAATGATGCATCAACTGGAATGAAAACTTCCACTTCAAAGATCTCATATATCTAAAATAAATAAATACCATAATCTGTAAAGTAAACCAGCACATTTTATAATTTTTAAAACTTCTTGTATGGGGTTTACAAACTGGAGGATACACCCAAAATAACTAGTCCAAAGTATTCCTTGAAAAAATTATAAATTATTTGCTACAGTTTCTTTAATGGAGATTGCAGGAGTAGGTCCCACATGAGTCCATATATAGCCCTTCTCTGGCCTTGTAGGAACCGTAGGGAAGGGAGATGATCGAGATTTGAAATATTCCGAAGGTGCATGACAAACAAATTCTAAATATTCCATTTTCCTTGGGAGATCTTCTTCTGGTCCTAGAAAAAAAAAAACAAATCTTCAAAGACAAAACTTAAAGGCACAAAATTAAGTATGTTGCATAAAAATATGCCACAACAGCGAACATTCCCTTGGAAAGTTTATCTTTGCCATCAATGACTTTCACAGGAAGGTAGCATCGTGTATTAGGCAAGAAACCTCTACCTTTAATTTTGCTGGGCTGATCTTGCCCCCCAACTCCATTTGAAGCATTCTGGTATTTGAGTGAAGTACTGTAGTTAATATATTTCAAATATATTCTATTTGTGTCCTGCCTGTCAGAAGGACTTACTAATTACTAATTTTATCATCAGTAGCAGAACAGTCTCTATGCCAGTGCTTGCATGCTGTGTACTCTGAAAGATCAGGTAATTCAGGTCACTTTAAAAGAAATAACTTGGACTAGTAATCAGAATCAAAGTTTCTATGGTTCAAACCTATCTATAGAGCAATAATTTCATCTTTAAAGCTGCACAGCTGTAACTGTCACCACAAACACTCAGATAATCACCATAAAGATAATCACACACTGCAATAGTGGTAATCATATTATATATGCAAGATAAGTAAGAAGTGTTATTACAGTAAATGAGGTGTTTACAGGATTAGGGTCTAAAATGTGGAACTTGCATAAAATACCTTGACAAACTAAAATGTTCATTTAAAAAATACAACTCTGCATTAGCACAGGCACATACACGTAGTTGCACGAAGTGAAGGCTTACAGATTACCTATGATATAGGATGCTGGGTCAAAACAGTCTTTAGGGCTGGCTTGTGTAGGAATGAGCCAGGTTAGTGCAGCACTCTTTTCACAGTATTGGTCCTGAATAAACCCACGGATCTGAGCATAGTACGTTCTTCCATCCTGCTCATCAACCACTGAAACAACATCTCCAATTTGATAGTATACACCCTACAAGATGCACAAATGACACTGAAATCAAACAATCTGATTTTGTCAGCTTCACTTCACATTCTGATCCATATCTTAAGTATCAGTACCCTAAATTATAACAGTCTAGAAAGGCAGCTGCAATTCAGCCACATACAAAAGAAAGGTGGCATAAGAAAGGAAGTATTTTTTTTTTAAAAAATGAAAAATCCCATTCACAACAACACTGCAAAGTATCAAAGTAGCACTATTTTGCATAAGGAGGTTAAACAGAAGTTTTGACATAATTAGGAATTTCTGATAAAAAACAAACACACAAGACAGTAATTCTTTTCTGAACTGGTCAACAGCAAACAAGAGATTTGTCTGGGATGCCAGGCATGAAGCATCAGGTCCCTGTAGAGTATATGGAATCACAGCCCACCACTGGCTGTGCGGTCTCCCACTGCCTATCCTGACTTTTATTGGGAGGGGGGGAAAAGGGAGAAAAAACATTTTGTTTGCTTGTACTGCTGGGAAACAAAAACAAATATCAGAACTTTAAAACACTAACACCTTGGCATGCTGGTAAAGCTGGTCTCAAGCATGAATGTGAGAAGGCTCCCTCCTGCTTCGCTGCAAGTGCCAACAGATCTTGTTCCCAGGGTGTTTGAGCCTGCTTGCACCTGCTCTAAAATGGGAGCCAGCTGAAATGTTGGGGCACTGCAACCCACCCCCTCCACGGGCAACATCACACAAATCTAAATACTCATCCCCAGTCACTTTTGCTTGACCCCTGCACAGTGCAAGTTAAGTTTGAAAATGCTGACTGCAAAAATTAAAAAAAAAACCAAAAAAAAAAGAGATGCTTTTTTAATTGGAACAGAAAAACCTGGGACAATGATAACTATTTAAACTACTTAGGTAAACTACCTTGCAAGACTTAACATCAATAACTATGGTAAACCAAAATCCTACATAACTCTTAGGCAAGGAAGAACAGTTTCTGTGACTGTATCCCTAGCGCTTTCACTGTCCATGAAAATTCTTGAAATTGGAAACAGGATAATCATTTTTGCAAATAGATTTGCATAAACCATACCTTATAAAAAATTGATTCTGCTGTAATTATAGTGGATACGGACTCAGGAGCCTTGATGGGCTAAGAAAAGAACATAGAAACAGAAAATCAAGAGCATTAAAACAAATCAACCGTAAAGTTCCAAAAATTGTTTTTTCTTTTAGACACATTATCCTCTATGAAAACCAGCGCACATTTCTATTTTAAAGTTCAAAACAACACAGATAACGTTTTCATCCCCAGGATTTTACGTGGAGAAGCGAGTGCTGAACTCCCATGCCCGGTTTCTCTTTCCACCCTTCCCGCGGGCCCGTGTCCGCCCCAGCCCGGCACAGGCTCCCGGCCCGGCACAGGCTCCCGGCCCGCCACAGGCTCCCAGCCCGGCACAGGCTCCCAGCCCACCGGCGGTC